>PVJO010016281.1:0-42475 GCA_004026905.1 Hystrix cristata
TTTTGTTTTTTATCTTCCAGATAAACTCACTATTGTGCACCACCCAAGTGGTAAGTGTTTCATATTAACAGAAGTATTTAAGATTAAAAGTATGTATAAATCAATTTCAATTAATATGAGTCCAATAATTTTGGGTGAGTCAGTGTAAAAATGCACCTATATTTGATATTTAAGTGCAAAATCATTTGACATCCAAAATAAATGTGAAGCAACTCTAGAATAGCAGAGCCAGAGGCACTGCGACAGAATAAGTGAAGCAAGAGCTTTGGCTCTGACTAACCTGGTTGTTCATAGCCTACTTGGTGTGACCTTTGCACATCCTGCCACAGTTTTCTCATCTGTAAAATGTGGGTAAGAATTGTGCATGGGAATTTGCTGTAGAGACTGACCCTGATTCATACAAATGAAAACTGATGGTTGATATTCAGAAGTTAGAGACTTTGTGGAGGTAGAAAGGGGATCTGGGGAAAGGGGAAGATGGAGGAAGAGGAAGGGAAGGGGAAATAAAGATTGAGATGCAATATGTATATGCACCAATTCCCCATGATGAATGTATTTATTCTGTATCAAAAAAAATACTAAAAAAAGAGAGAGGAAAACTAAAAGAGCTAAGGAAATCTGAGTAAGAGTCAAGAGAATGATTCACTTGAATGTGATGAGGTGGAGTTTGGGTCAAATTTTGGGAGAGCAGCAAGAGGTGGAGGCCAGCTAGGGAGCTTGGAAGAATCCGGAAGCTGCAGTCCACAGCTTGGACCACAGCTTGAGCATGGGTAGGAAGGAGAAGCAAGAGAATTGCATGTGTGGCTGGGATGGAAAATGGGAAGCTGGGGTAAAGGCAGTGGGAGCAGCAGGAGTGAGCTTTCATAGGACAGGGTGCTTTGCAAATGGCCAGCCTTGTTGAATGCCAGATCTAGGAGTGGGGAGATGGAGGAGAGGAATAATCAAGTGAAAGTCGTTATTGAAAGGGGTTCAGAAGATCAGTTCTAAACTAAAGTGACTCTTCAGTTCATCGGTTCATGTCAATACGTCAATATGAGTGACAAGTCAATTCGTAAGAGTAGGAGAAATTAATACCACTTGCCGAGGATACATTTCCAGTCTGCACTTTTTATGCTTCATAATTTTTCTCTTTAGTCTTTGTACTATTTTTTAAAGTTATGATTAAATGAATCATAAATATGTGAATGACTGAAAGTAATAGAATTTGTATTGCTAGGTACCACTGCCCACAATGAAAACATGTTGTATAACATCCCCTTCAGCAATAAGGTATGTTGTTTTTATTTTAATGGCTATCAAATGCAAAGAAAGAATTTCTCCTTTGAGAAAGAATATGGGACCCTGAACTCCTTCTATTGTTTGAAATAAATATGAACCAAATAGGTTAGATGAACATTCGTATGCAAAATTCATGAGCACTAATTTAAGGAAATTAAGACACAGAAAGAGCTGTGGATGAAGCTAGTGCAAAGGCCCTGGGTTCAAGCCAATCCCCAGGACAAAAAATAAAGTTAAGGAAATTATTTATTTGGGGGAAAAGCAAAGAAGGAAAACAGAACTCAAAAGAAAAAAACCATCAAAGCCAGTGTGGCTGAATTCAACACATACAGAAAAAAATAAATCTTAGAGGAATTATGAGTGCATATGTTTTAACAGTAGGAATATAATGAGTCTATGTGAACCAAAACATATAGTAAAGTCTAGTTACAGAAAAAATATAGCCCTAAAACATTATTGATGCAAATATGCTTTACTTCACATCATAGATTTAACTAAAAAGAAATTGCTAACAAAAAGGTAAAAATAATACCAATCAAAGACAATAGCAGTTGCAAAACTAGACCAGTTCAAACAAAACCAATAATGTCCTGACCATAAATTTTCCTTCAAGAAAACCATGTTATTCCAAATTCCCGCATATGCAATACAGGAAATTTGCACTGTTACCCAAAGTCCTGCAGGAGCTGGATTTCGTGCTAAAATCTAGGATTAATATCTTTGGTAAGTTCCAGAAAGAAACTTTTTTTTAGTTTCAAACATTTTAGGATTGCTTTAATCCTTCTTAATTTCAGATACATCATAAATGTTGATAAAAGTCACTCACCCTTAATTGATGAAAGTATTTCATCTCTGGATCATTCTATGGCCATCAACAAACGATGGAGCTATACACTATAAACCCAAAAAAAAAAAAAACGTGTTGGAAAAGAGCAGAATTATGGGATACACCAAAGCCTAGAAGTTTATGAGACACCTTTGTCAGAATAAGATACTGGCAAACAGAATGCAACAAATCATCAGCAAGATTATACACAATGACCAACTAGGATTTATTGTAGGGTTGCAGGGATGGTTCGACATACAAAATTAATAAATGTAATACACCATATCAACAGAGTCGAGGACAAAAATCACACAATCATCTCAATAGATGCAGAAAAAGCATTTGACAAGATCTAACACCCATTCATGATTAAAAAAAACCTACAGAAAATAGGAATAGATGGTATATATCTCACAGAAAATAGGAATAGATGGTATATATCTCAATTTGATAAAAGTCATCTATGACAAACCACTAGACAACATCATACTAAATGATCAAAAGTGGAAAATCTGGAACGAGACAAGGATGTCCATTATCACCATTCTTACTCAATATAGTTCTGGAAACCTTAGCAGGAGCAATTGGACAAAAGAAAGAAATAAAAGGAATAAAGATAGGAAAGGAAGAAGTTAAATCATCATTATTTGCAGATGACATGATACTCTACATAGAAGACCCCTAAAACTCTACCGAAAGACTTCTAGGTTTAATAACCAAGTTCAGTTGCATAGCCAGATACAAAGTTAACATTCAAAAATCAATAGCATTCCTGTATACAGATAACAAACTCACTGGAAGAGAAATTAGGGAAGCCACACCATTCACAATAGCATCAGGAGAAAAAAGAAATATTTAGGAATAAATCTAACAAAGCAAGTAAAAGAACTTTACACTGAAAACTACAGTACTCTGAAAAAGCAGATTGAAATGATATTAGAAAATGGAAAGATGTCCCTTGTTCTTGGGTAGGAAGAACCAACAGAGTGAAAAATGGTCATACTTCCAAGACTGTTATACAGACTGAATGCAATTCCAATCAAAATACCAATAGCGTACTTCACAGAATTAGAGAAAGCAATCAGAAAATTCATCTGGAACCAGAATAGACCAAAGATAGCAAAAACAATTCTTGGTAACAGGGACAAGGCAGAGGGCATCACAATCCCTGACTTGAAATTATATTGTAATGCTACTGTGACAAAAACAGCATGCTACTGGCAAAAAGACAGACCCAAGGATCAATGGAACAGGCTAGAAGATGCAGAAACAATTCCAAACACACTCAAATACCTCATCTTTGACAGAGCCAAACACCCTCACTGGAAGAAAGATAGCCTCTTTAATAAATGGTGCTGGAAAAATCAGCTTGCCACATGCTAAAGACTAAAAAATCAAAGTGGATCAGAGATCTAAACATTAAAACAGAAACACTAAATTTGCTGGAAGATAGAATTGGAATAACTCTTGAAGACACAGGCGTTTATGAACAAAACTCCGACTGCACAGGAAATACTACAAAGAATCAATGACTGAGATCACATTCTATTAAAAAGTTTTTGCACAACAAAAGAAATCGCCAACAGAGTGGGGAGACAACCCACAGAGTGGGAAAAAAATTTTGCCAGCTGTTCCTCAGACAAAGGTCTAACATCCAGAATATATAAAGAACTCAAAAAATTCAGACCCCCCCCCCAAATTTAAAGACCCAATCCCAAAAGGGAATCTGAAATGGATAGACACCTCAGATGAAGAAGTACGAACAGCAAATAAATATATGAAGTGTTCGATATCACTGATCATTCGAGAGATGCAAATTAAAACAATGCTAAGATTCCATCTCTCTCCAGAAAGAACAGCTGTTATCAAGAAATCAACCAATAACAAATGCTGGCAGCTGTGGGGTGGGAGGGGAAGGAACCCTCCTCCACTGTTGATGGGGAGTGTAGACTGTTCTCACCATTGTGGAAATCAGTGTGGCGATTCCTCAAAAAACTACAACCAGAAATTCCATTTGACCCAGTTATTCCTCTTCTTGGTATCTTCCCAGAAGAATTAAAAGCATTGCACCAGAGATACATGCACACCCATGTTTATAGCAACAGTTTGTAGTAGCTAACTCTTGGAAACAACCCAAATGCTCAGCAACTCATGAATGGATGATGAAAGGATAAAGAAGATGTGGGGATTTTTTTAACAATAGCGTACCCCTCTGCCATAAAAAATGATGAACTTGAAACATTTCTAGATGAATGGATGCACCTTGAGAACATACTCTGAAGTGGAATAAATCACACATATGAGTAAATTCTGCACTATTTCTCTGGTATGAGAAACCTTAAGTGTAAACAAGGACAAAAGTGTATAATAGATATTGTGAAAAAGAAGGAAAGTATTCAAATGGGAAGGAGAACTAGGGAGAGGGGAGGGATAAATGAAGGAAAGGAAAGAGAAAAGAAAAGACAAAAATGGGAAAATGTAAACAAAGCTGTTCTAAATAAGGAGGGGAAGAGGAGTTGAAGGGAGAAGTGGGGAAACGGGATAAAAACCAAGAGATATCATGTACATCATCAATTAACTAAGACGAATGCAATTGTTAAGTACATCTAAAATGTACCAATAAATCTTCTTGGTTCAATAAAAATGAAGATTCTTCTACAAAATCTGAAGGACTACACACCTGCAGCACATTCTGTTTTGTTTCGTTTGAAAGCTTTCAGGTAAGGAGAACAGAATAGGCACTTCTCCCTCCAAGTCAAAATAAAAAATCTGAATGCGGGGACTTTGATGTAGTTGGATTTCACGGTGATTCTGCTTCCTTTTAAGATGCACAATGGTCTTGCCAGTTGCCTTACAAAGCTGTGAAAAGCAACAATGATTTTGTCATATTTCTTTGTTCACCCTTAAAATGGAGATGGTGCTACCTCTGAGTGCTTTTTTGTTTTTGTTTTTGGTTTTTTTTGTAGCTTCCTGCTCGACTCCAAGTTGAAAAGGAATTTGGTTTCTGTTGCAAGAAAGATCATTAAAGCAGGTAAAATATTAGCCATATATATTAGAAGAACTAAAGGAAATTTGTTAGGGGCTAGAATCACTTATCTGGGAAATAGCAGTCTTTAAATATTTTATTGTCTTCTCCCGAAAGGATAAATGTGTATTTTTCGAGCTAAAGGTGATTATTCCTTAACGAGATTTATGTATAGGGGTGATTTTGTGCTACATAATAAATTCTGATTGATGAGTCATTATTCATGAGTACATTTCCTATGATCTCATCTGCAGGTTGTTATAATGAAACTCAAGGCTGCAGACATTGTGCATTCTGGGGAAAGCAAGCTCACATTTGGATTTTCTTCTTTCCCCAGGGCAAATCTATACTGTGAATTCTCGAAAGCAGAAGCAAGCCTCGGGGTTTGGGAATCTGTAACCACCACCACATATTGGCCGTATGCCTGCCTCAGATGGGTCTATCCATGTTGAAACAGCATGTCGTGGACCAGGAGCATTCTGTGAAAACGCCTGCATTTTACAAGGACTTGGCCACTGAAGCAGCGAGTTCTCATTTTGAAAATTAAAGAAAAATAAGAGGAGAGAACGTAAAGGCTGTGTAGCAAGGCATGAAGGCAAGATGCCAACTGAATAGATTGCTCCTCTTCGCCTGAGAATGACCGTGAGCACGCAAACTCCCTTCCCGCGCATTCTCCTTTTGGGGCCAGGTCTGCTGTCTGTATTTCTTACACTTAAAGCTCTTAGTATTTTTTATATCGTATTTGCAGAAGCTTTCCTGTATTTAGTGCCTATCTGCATGTAATCCTGAGGGAGAAAATCCTATTTTTAAATTTTTTTTCTGTACCTCAAATTAATATTCCTTTGCACAACCCGTATTTTTCATTAAAGACGTCTGAAATATCATCCACTTATTTCTTAGAAACAATTTAAAATAGAATGCAGTTTTATCATTTTATGATTTCCATGCACAAATACTGCAAATAAACTGAGTGTTTACATCTGTGTGTGACCTTCCAAAACAAATTAATAAGAATTAACCACAAAAATTTTCTGCTTATTGGTTTAAAGAAGGAGGTCTACTGAATGCTTTTTAAAAATAAGCTTGATTACCTTCTTTAGATGAGGCCCATGGAGTAGAATGAATACAAGTGACTCTTTTCCTAGTTTCTGAATGGTGACAGGAGTATCTCTGTAAAGTCATTCTACAAAATACTTGCCCTAGGTTTCTCGCATGTACTAGCATTCTCAAATAAGTTCAACTTAAAAAAAAAATACAGTAGCTTAATCCATCCGTAATAGAAGTCACTTTGAATTATGACTTCTGGAAGTTCGATGCACAGTTTCACATCTAAGAGTGCAAGAAACTGGGCACTGAGCCCCATGGCTGTGGACTGCCCCAAAGAGTTAGGAAAACCTGTAGGGGGACTGAGACCTTTTCTACAATTTCCTAGATACATAAAATTCAAATAAACGTGTCACGTCTAGAAGAAGAGCTTGCGTGCAGATCTGGGACTGAGGCCTAACAGTTCCACCATTTGCTGGCTTTATTCTTATCCAAAATGAGAATCAAATGGTAGGCAAAGTGCCCTCCTTTCTAATTATCGCACAATTAACTCATTTCCTCCCTGAGACACAGTTAGAGGTGGAAGTGGGAGAAAAGGCCTGAATGTTATGCGGGTCTCTAACAGAGACAGAAATCTAAAACCAGGACCTCTACATGGGACCCTGAGAGCTGGGAAAACAGACTAAAGCCAGGCCCAAAGCCCTCTTTCTCTTTACACTCTGGCCCTTGAAATCTTGCTACTTTGTCATCACAGAAAAATGTGGAATGGAGGATCAGGAAGTAATTTAAGGCCGTCCCTCAGCTTCCTTTACTGGGGCTCCGTTCTCAAGCCATTAGGCTTTGCCAGCCAGGAAGGTTGTTAGAGAAGGTTAGAGATAGGAGTTAGGAATCCTTCTCACTCCTACTGAATGGGAGAAATAACTGGAAAAATAAAGAAACATGAAGGAACAGGAAGGAAAATGCATATGCAGGGATGATCCCGACTGAAAATGCCTGTGAAGAAGCAATACTTTTTCATGTCCTCCGTAGATGACACCCACGAAGAACAGTAGAATGCTGTCCACTAAGCTTTCTCACTTAGCACACCCTTTCCTCAGTGATAAGAGACCAGGGAACAGGGTGCTGAGGAGTAGAGCAAAGACTTCTCCTTGGAGATCCGCAGTGTTGGTGGAAGATCCCCAGCCACTGCCAGAAAGGGGAAACGGGGTTCCCCTGAAACCCTGTGCTAAGACCGGAGCCCCATGGAGCTGCAGCTGATGCCCTTATCTTTGTGACCGCATCCTTCAGACGTGTCTGCCACCTGTCACTCCTGACCCTCTCTTTCTGAAGGTTCCTAATTTATCTGCTGAAAATTCATTTCTAGAGTATCCAAAGCTATCAAAAGAATTATTTTTGATCTCCACTCCCTTATTTTCTATTAGGTTTTCATCAATAACAAAGAGGAGGCACTGAGACCAGTGGCCTCTTAGCCAGGCCCATTGTCTCTCCACCCCAGACATTGCACAGTGTTGAGGACACATGGGTCGCGATGGGTGAGTGGAGAGCAGGTCACCCTGGATCAGTGTGTGGGGATAGGGATGCTGCACACGGGACAGAGTCACCCGCCCCACAGTCACCGGTGCTGAGGCTAAGAAACCTGATTGAAACTGCAGACTAAAACAGGATCCACAATGAACACAAGGTGGTAAAAATAAAAAGTTACTCTACGAAGAGCTTTTAAAAGTAGAAAATCCCTATAATAGAATAAATGATGTCCCTATTTAGACATCCCTGTGGCTAAAGTTTACATTGGTCAATAAACACTCAAAAGAATGGGTCACATTCATTTTCATAAATCAATATTAGAGAATGCTATCAGCGGAACCCCTGATATTTAGAAAACGTGATTATTTCTGATGTTCTCAGGCGAAGCTGACCTCTTAACTCGAGTCATTATTGCCTCCTAACGTGTGCCGTTTGCTTATCCTACAATGCTTGGGGAGTCCGGGTCAAATAACTCAGCCTCACCGGAGTTTTCTCTTTGGGTTGCTTGTCTATGTGGGGAATATTTGGGAGACAGGCTGTACAATAAGCCTGACCAGGGTCCCAGCTGACCAGCACAGAGCCCTGAGGTCCCACATCAGCCCTCTCTAGCTGTCCCTGCCTTGTGTTTTGGGACCTGCCCTTTGAGGCAAGGCTCTCAACACACGAGGCTCAAATTCATACACGACGATGTGTCGCCTCATTGATATCCTCCTAACACAGTGCTCCTTAATAATTCTGTGGGTGTCAGCAGCACGCACTGAAATGGCCAGGGCAATTCTGCACTCGAGGACATCAGCCTTGGAGTCAGGCCAGTTTGAACCTTGGCTTTGAACAAAGCCAGTGCCGCCCTAAGTCCCGCTTCACCATTGAGCAACAAGGGTAGTAACACCCTTGTTAGCACACTGGGAATTAAATGTGGTGAGATCATTTAGTTAACTGATCACCCAAAGAGGACACGTGGCTTAGTAAACTAGAGACCTGTTCATGATTGAGATGGGAAATCAGGCGTCATCCAGGGCTGTCTCAGACATAAACTGGAATGTATGGTCACTTTAAGTGAGGTAGAAGTTCTTGGAACATTTTCACTCATAGTAAATGGTCAACGAGGATAGTTGGAAAAAAAAAATTGTCTCTTTGAAATGCGAACATTGTGATCCTGTAGGTGAGCTTCTGGCTCTTACAGCTTACAGCAACTGATTCAAATCTGTATCATCATGAAAAAATAAAAACAATGATTATAAATTGTTGAATGTGGACCTGGATCACCCATAAATATCAAACTGCTCCAAGAGGAAAATCCAGCAGTGGCGAAGTACTCCAGCAGCTTTTCTCAAGTTAAGGCTTTCTCAAGAAACTGGGCAGAGATGCACTCAAGAGGGGTTCGATGACCAAGTGAGATGGAAATTTTGGAAAGCGCATGTTAGAATAGCACACTAGATGTCAAAGTACTGAAAAGCAACCCTGCAATAACAAAATCTGCAGTCTGAGAGACAGCAACTTATATTCTACACGCATGTAATCTGGGCTCCGTTTCCGTGGGATGAGGGAAGGAAGGCCATCTGAAGGAGGCCTGGGGTGAGTGTTGTAAAGGAGCCAGAAGCCTACTTCAATAGGAACTGTGCTGTGACCAAGGGATGGCGTCCGCCATGGGCAGTGGTGGGGCGGGAGGTGTAGTGAAGTATGTGACTCATGTTTGGCATTCAAGACTGGTTAGCGCAAAATGAAAGATTAAGTTCTGAATTTTGAAAATAATAAAGTTACACCCACTGAGAATAAAGTGAAACTGCCAGCTATCACCTATCTTGAAACAAATGAATTAGTAAACATGTCTCTAGAGGGAACACTGTAATTTCTGCAGTCTGATACTTTTTACTGTGTCCTCAAATCCACATTCAGTTTGATCGACCCAGGAAGGATGTAAGACCAGCCTGCAGGGCTGCACACTCAGCCATAAGGAGCACTAGGGGGGCGTCTGCCCTGTATGGCAGTAAGTGGCTCTCAGAAAGGACACTCAGCCCTCAGCAAGTTAACCAACAATTGCTGATGGATTGTCTCCGTCACTTCTCAAGGGGGGAATGACACGTCACATCAACTATGATAAACGGCCGCAATTTTGCCCCTAGAGCACTCTCGTTTCTCAGAGCAAAAGACAGACAAAGGACTCAGGGTGTGTACATGAATGCTGCCTTGGCCCTGGGGCCCAACACACGGTGACAGCATCGCAGTCACACGGGGAGCCCCGGGCTACTGCCAAGAGCCTGGCATTTGTCATGATGGCAAATGAGGTGTGTGTGACACCCATACAGACAGTCACACCCAGCACTCCCCATGTTCTGCATCCGCTGACCTGGGGGTTCCAACAGGTGACCTGCCACTGCGGTGACACCGAGAGACAAGAGAGCCACATCGTGACGTCTGCCTGTCTCTCCGTGCTGGCTTCCCTAAGCCGCAGGGCTTGACCAGGTTACTTATTCACGGTCTCACTTGGATTTCAATCTCCAGTGGTCTCTCAAGAGTCTAACATGAAGAGCAAGGCCCCGTCATGGCTGGAACCCATTCACAACTATAACAGTTATCTGTTTCCGCAGCTTTTCCAGAGGTAGCCCACGATGTAGTGTCCTGGAATATCAGCCACCTCTTCAGACAGAAAAGCCAAGGTCCATGAAGGTTCTGCCTGGGTTCTAGTTCGTAAACAGGAATGAAAGTAACAGCACTCTTCTCTAGAACTTGGCAGAAAGTTTGTTTGACAAAAAGTTGTTTAAAACAATAAAAAGAGCACTATTAGTTCTAGAGAATATAAATATAGATATAAGCATCTGTAAAACATCTATACAGTGGTACCTCGGTTCATGAACTCACTTCTCTCCAAGATTCTGGTGACAGACCAAACTGAACAAGAACTAAAATCCGACTCGGTCTGCAACCAGAATCAAGGAGAGAATCGAGTTCATGAACCGAGGCACCACTCTGTGTGTGTGTGTGTATGTGTATGAGTGTGTGATACTCTATAGAATATAGAGAGAGTAATATAGAGAGAATTTTTTTGTACGCCCACTGCAGCTACTAGCATCATTTATACTTATTGTGAATGTATCTACTTACAACATATTAAACATATCAACACAAATTCTGAATATGACGTCAGCACAGGGTGCTTCCCAGGCAGCCCTGTGAGTGAGCAGCACCCCAATCCCCAGTCCCCCTTGCTCAGCCCTGCTCGCCATGGAGCTCAGAGCACCTGCCAAGACAGCACCAGACAGTACAGTGAATGCTCACAGAAGATATCAAGTCATTCTGTTAGCTGCGTGGGCCTGGTTCAAAGCTCAACTCCAACACTTACTAAGTTGGTGACCTTGGAAAATTGATTTATCCTCTTTCTATTTCTGTCTCTGATCTGCAATTATTAATAGCACCTTCTTCACCAGTTGTCATATGATTCAGTTGGATGAGTATGGTGGTCAAGAAATGCTACTTAAAACCATCCTTTGAACGTTTACTACTCTGAGCAGTCAACACACTAGGAGATATGGATACAGGAGTTAAACAGAAAGCCAAAGCAGAAACAGAGCCTTTCCTTTATGAGGATATTAAAAACAGTAAATTCAGTGATAGATGTAGATCCACAGCATTCACAGTCATGGAGAAGAGTATGAGGACCCGTGAGAGTTACAGAAGCAGGGCTGACCAAGTTAGGAAAATCAGGATAATGGTCTCCTGAAGACACAACGGTGGAGGCTGAGGCAGGAAGATTGCAAGTTCAAGCCCGGCCTGGGCAACTTAGCAAGATTTTGTCTCACAATAAAGAATAAAAAGGCCTATTCTTTTTATTGGAATGTCACTCGGTATATAGGCCCTGGGCTCAACCCCCAGTACTGCAAAAAGGAAAAACAAACGAGATCTGATGAATGGGTGGGAACAACGAGTGAGGAGTGAGGAGCAAGGCAGGAAGGGAAACAGGCCCGAGACCTTGTGGCCAAGAACAAGGAGATTCCAGAGCCTGAATGACGTGGGCCTAGTGGGAGCCCAGAGAGCAGAGGGAAGGGAGACAGGGATCAGCACAGACCACACAAGAGGCACTTCTTCTGGAAATTAGTGGAAATCGTGAGTGAGTTTTAAACAAGGAAGGTGTCATATTTGCAATTTAAAATGAGCATGCTGGCTGCATTGGGGAAGGCAGGATGGAGAGGAAGCAGTGAGCTAAACCAGAGTCTACCATCTGGCCACAGACCTCACGTCCGCTCCTAACTTTTAAGCTGCACGTATCAGTGTCCTATGCAATGTGACAAATTGCCACATGTTTGCCATCCCATGGTGTCCATAGGCCTGGGGCCACCCATGGCCCCCGGGCCTCCGTCAGGCTCTCCCCAGGTGTGTCCAGCCTGAATGTGCATCTGTAAGCTTAGCTGGAAAACAGTCCACTTCCAGGCTCCTTCCGGATGCAGGCAGAAGTCATTCCTGGGGCTGGAGGGCTCGGGTCCCGGCTTTCTCCAGCGCCCCGAGGCTTCCTGGAGGTATGACCCGTGTGGTCTCCTCAATGGCTGTGATGTCACCAAGCCAAGGAGAGACTCAGGCCAACCAAGGCTAATATGGCTTTTTATTATCTCAAAATCAACTGACTGGAGGCCTTAACCGTATCTGAAACCCCTTTCACCTTTGCCGTAGGTGTCATCTAGATGCTGAGCCCGGGTCCCCCACTCCCAAGGGGGTGGAGAAGACACAGGGCAGGAATCTCCAGTGCCGCCTTAGAATTTTGCCATCGCCACAACACTTGGATTTTATTTTACAACTTTGAAAACAAGTTCCAAGCACTAATGGACCGTTCTGTGTAGGTCTTCCTCTTAGGTGCTAATAAGAACATTGTGAAAGGAATGGAGGGACAAGAGAAATAAGAAATGGAAGGAAAAACTGGAAAAAGCTTTTGTAAATAAGGAGGGAGGAGGGGGGTGAAGGGAGGGGAGGGGAATGGGAAAAAAGAAGCAACAAGATATATCATGTACAGGAACAAATCCCCTATGTGAATGTTGTCACTATGTACACCTAAAATGTACCATTAAAATGAAAGAAAATTTAAAAACAAAAATAACACTATGAAGAAAACATTCCCTCTTCTGAGACCTCCCACTGCTCCATCTTCATGCTACCAGACAACTTCCACAGTTTCTCACAGGCACAACCAAGAAATGTGAACACCTTGTGACCCTCCGCTAGGCTTCAGTAAACTGCAATCTCTCATGTTCTCTGATCCTATTTCCACCTGAGTCTGCTTTTACATCTGTGTTTAGCTAAGTGGTTTTCTCTAAAATCACAGCCCCCTCAGTATAGATGCACATCTGGCATTGAAAAGAAAGGAATGAGAACCAAAAGAAAAAGCAGCTTGAATAATAAGCTCTCTGTATGACTTTCTTAGATTTAACAAGTTTCATTATATTTGCCAATTTGAAGTTCTTCTCAGATTGATGGGGATTCATCGTGGACTCTAACACTGCTAACAATGTTACCCAGGAAATGAGCAGAACCTCCAGTAAGCCACAACTTCATCTTCTAATTTTTAAATCAAGGGTAACTGCTCTCATCATCAAAGTGGTATTGAAGAAATTCTATTTAATATTTGGAGCATATTTTTGTCAGAGCGGCCTGAGTGAGGAAAATCTGAGAAGTGCCCCAGACCTGGGTGTGAACCTCTTTCCTCCCTCCTGACTTTCTACCCCTTTCTTTAGTCTCATCTTCCCAGGTGCATTATAGGCAGCATTCTCAGTTCTAGGGTAAAACATTAAACAAGACGGTCATAGTTTCTGCTCTCACACAGCTTAGAGTCTAATAATATTGAGGAGTATGAGTAATAAGCAACATATAAAATAATAGAAAATATCAGAAAATGCAATGCAAAAAAGTAAAATAGAGGGCTTGGGGATTTAGCCCAGTGGTACAGCACTTGCCTAGCAAGCTCAAGGGCCCAAGTTCCATCCCCACTCAAAAGTAAAATAGAGTCGTGAATTAGAAAGTAACTCTGACGCTACATCAGTTTAGGTCATCAGAAAAGACCCCTTCCAGCAGAGACCTTGGAGCCGTAGACCGAACCATGCCACTTCCAGCCCCAAGCGAGAGCAGCGCTCCAGGGAGAAGACACACCTGTTCAAAGGCCCCACTGTGGCAGCAAGCTGGCTATTTTCTGAAAACTCAAAGATCAGTTTTATTGCTTCAGTTGTGTCCCCACAAAGGAAATTCACGGTGAGTCATCACCACTAGCCCTCAGAATGCAACCCTACTTGGAGTTGTTTCTTCATGGGTAAGTAGAGTGAAAAACAGTGCTGCCTCACTGGGTCACGATGAAGATGGGTAAGTAAGGCTTATGAAGCACTGGGAATTAGGTTAATGCCAGCAAACACTGATTACTGTCCCCATCCTCATATTCACTACCATCACGCCAATTCTGCCTTGAACTGTAACAGATGAGGAAAGCTGGATTCCATGTCATCAGCGACTTCCCAGTTATGTTGGTAAGATTTCTCTCTATGCTAAATACAGAAGTTGCAATGGTATTTAAAAATTAATCTTGGACATTTGTCCAAAGTCCTTTAGTCCGTGGGAAGTTGTATCAGTGCCTGACAAGTGAAGCTTTAGCCATTTATGAAGTTGCCTGGGAATGCAACTTGGAGAAAGAGTTCCTAATATTCTTGTTCATCTTCCAGAAAACAGGCCAGAGGTTATCATAGGTCTTCAGAAGGGCTCCTTTGTGTGCAGGCCCAGCGACCCCCCTTCCTAGACAGGGATTGGTGGTAAGAGCACCCGTTCCTCAGGTGCAACACCCACGCCACCAGTGAGGAGTCTCAGGTGGACTGGAGTGTGTCCTGTGGCTGCAGTGGCTGGGCAGGCGGCCCCCGTGGACACCTGGTACCCAGCCGCAGGCGTCTTAGGCAGTGATGGTGGCGTTGAGCACAGCTGCTTCCCAACCTCTGTATTTTAGCTACAATAACTTCAACTGCCCTGGATCTCAAAAACATTTCACAAGCTCTTAATTCTCTGTGTTAAACCTCCTTTTTATCAGAATATCTAGAATAGTTTCAGTTTCCTGCACAGAACTGTGACTGATACATTGAGTCACATCAATATTCTAAATTTAGCTCAGATTTTCACACATTAGAATTTTATCTGATACCACTTTTGTTAACTAAAATCTCCAATCTATGCACCCTGCGACTCAGTTCCCAGCTGGGCATTCACCAAAGATGCTGTGTCCTTGATACTTGCTAAATGAATAAACATTATCAGGTCACCTTCTGAGTTACCTGGTTCATAAAATAATAATTTATTCTTCCTGACATGAGTTCAATTTTCAAATCAATCTATGTTCATCAAATTACTCAGATGTTTATAATCGATTTAAAATCCTTTAAAGTTGTATAATCAAGCAATAACTTGATGAGAAATTTGAATGCCAGCATTACCACAGGTAGAGCCAAAATTTAATTCATTGGCTACTTCGCTGTAGATTACAGATCCCAGGCAAGTTGTTTCATAAGGATAGTTAGTTAAATCAAATGACCTTCATTAAATTAACTATGTATCAAATCTAAAAGAGCCAAATTATAAATTCAGGAAGCATCTCACTTACATCTATCAAGGCGTTGGCATTAAAGGATTCATCGATTAATTCTTAGTCTGTTCTTTTGCAACACCCCACATCTGCGGTACATAATGATCCTGTTCCTTGTGGGGAGCTGGTGCGTGTACATGACACATCTCAATTCATTTTCATCCCCTTCTCTCCCGTCCCTTCCTCCTCCTTCCAACTCTTGGTCCCCTTCCCATTTGCCAAACCTTCTTAGTCTGTTATTGACATAAAAAAATTCAAATTGCATAAATATTTATATTATTTATATTAATAACCTTATAATCTGACTTACACTCTGCTTTGGAGGCCCAGATTGTAGAAAAATAAACTTCAGTAAACCTGGCACCAACTGAAACATTTATCAGAGCTGCAGCTGGGTTGTAACTTCTTCAGTTCTGATGTACATATTTCAATACGCTGGGTGTACAAGAGAAAACATGACTAACTGAATCCGAATGGGGACCACAGGTGGTCTGAGCACATCATCTGCTCTGAGTGAGTTTCCTTCCCAGACAGGAAGCTGTGCGGAAGTGCCACCCCATGTGCCACCAGTGATGCACGTGGAACCTCATCTGCTGGAGTGCAGAAGTCAAAACAGGAAACTTCACAGTCTTCTAATCCACCTTATTTACCCCAGAACTCAATGCCACGTTTTTCTTAAGGGCAGGGACTCTTCCAGGTTTGATGACGAAACATCAGACCAGTGCTATCCAGTTCTTTCTGAAATGAAACAACTTATTCAATAGCCGCTGAGCACCTGGATCTTATCTCCCCAGCGAACAAGGCAGCGCCTTATCAGCATTACTAGAAAAATGGACACTAATCACTGGCACTATATCTTTTCATCTTGTTCTCCACTTGTGATTACAGAAAAGACACAATGTCAAGTTGGACAGCATGTGCATCACCCTTCGGAAATATGCTGCACTCTTGCCTTTAAAACGTCTATATTCTTCTTTGTGTTCAGAGGCCAGTCCCCTCTCTCATGCAGATTTAGTAATGGGGGAGAACTCCTCCACCTCCATTACATTAGTCCATCCTGGGAAGCTTCGCCAGATTATTCCCTTTCACCCACAAATGTCCCCACTCATAGAGCTGCAATGGGATCTTAGTACACAAACAACACTGCCATTATATTTTCACATGTTTTTAAAATATTTCCCTTCTACTAACAGCAGTTACCAGAACAAACATAAATAATGAAACCAGAGTGTTAATTCAAGGATGGGCACTCTACAAATGACTAATTCCACAAACATGCTGCATTGAAAACCACCATCAAAACCCCAGATCCTGCTATGGACAGGCTCCGACCTACAGGTCAGGTAGGGAGTCCTGCTGACCAGCTGGGGGTTGCTGGCTGTGTTGATCCAGGACGGCCGTGCAGGTGCTTGACAGCATAGCTTGGCCTGCGCCATGACGATAGTCTCTGTCCACCAAACATGTGGCCAGCAGGGGCTCACGGCAACTGCAGAAAGCAAGAGGTTGATGGCAAACACACAAGCGCATGCCCAGCCTCTGCTGTTGTCACACTTCCTTCATGTTGCTGCACAGCATACGTCACAGAGCTGACCCCTAGTCAATGTGGGACAAAGACATGGACACGAGCAATAGTGAAAAGTCACACTGCCACAGACACTTTCCACTGGGAGTTTACCCCACTAAAACGCATGCAAAGCCATGAAGAAAAGCTGTGTAACAAACAGTACAGTAACAAATACTAAAATTAAAAAGTGTAATAGCACATTGGGAGAAATGTTTGCATCCCTAATATACAAAGATCATATTCAAATTTGTAAGAAAAACACTAAGATCCCAATGGTAAATTCCCAAGGCACAAGAACAAACATTATTTAAAAAGAAATGCAAGCAGTGAACAAGTTCATCCAGACAAATAGTTGTGCTCATCTGGATAAAACAATTACAGCTAACCCAAGATAGAATTTACCCTTAATAATTGAGCAGAAGAATAAAAATGTTAATCGAGACCAATAAAATTGATGACATACAATTCTATTGGAACAAGAGATAGTAATATACAGAAAACACTGCAATGGGATTTTAGAGTTACTATTCTCTTTCCTTTGTCTATTCAGGGGCCTCCTCAACCACTTAGCGGAATTCTCTGGAAATTCAACTTCACACTAAGGCCATGCCAGACATCCCCACCTAGCATCTTCTCTTCCCTAGTACATATCACTATCTCATTATCTGTCATTATCCATTTATCCATTATCCGTCTCCCTCATGAAAATAAAACCTCTATAAAGACAAGAACTTCATCTTTTTCACAACTTTGTCTCCAGACTTATATATTTAGTAAATTAATGGATGAACGAGTAGATGAGTGAATGGCTAAATAAAAAGTGAACAAAAATTTACACTTTATCAGTGTAATCATAAAGGAATTCAGAAGAAAATCTTACATGCAATGATTTTTATCAGGGCATTAACTGAATAGTAGAAAGTGGAGTCCATGTGGACATCTAACAACAAAGTTTATTAATCTTTTCATTCAAAAATGTTGACTGGGGTTTTAGCTCAGTGGTTACAGTGCTTGCCTTGCAAGTACAAGGCCCTGAGTTTGATCCCCAGCACCAAAAAAAAAAAAAAAAAAAAATTTCTTAAGTGCTCACTACTCATTTAGGCAAGTACTTTTACCTGCCTTACTATGTTGAAATTATTTTAGTGGGAGAAATAACCATTAAAGAAATTAGCATTATACTAATCCACCGTAATTCCAGGCAATGATACGTGCTAGGAAAAGATTAAAATGAGGCAATAATAGAGAGTACAGGAAGGGGACACAAGCCAGCCTCGCTCATCTGAAGTCCTTGTACAAAAGTGCTCAAGATACAACATACAAAATCAAACATTCCGATATATAGTGAACATTTTAATAACTATACAGAAATGTATAATCATGGCAGGATGAACTGGAAAAACAAATAAAAATTAGCTTTGGAAGCAAAACTATGGAATTTTTAATTTTCATATTCATTATCACTGCATCACCTCTCCATTAGGAAGAAAAAGTAAAATGAAAGGAAAAACTAATTAGGAACAAGAGGACCTGAAACCTAGTGCCTTTGGAGCACATTACTCATGGTGGCTTCCAGAAGAGCCTCCTAGTTGCCTACGAAACAGCTTGAGTCAGGCTGAAGCTTTAGAGTTTTGGGGGTTCTTTCCTGTAGAATGGGGATGTCTTCATTCTCACCTCCTGTTTCAACTGATTCTTTGAGCCCAGAAGACAGGAAAACTTTCAATCCTACTCAAAACAATACAGCCTCAGGAATCCTCTACTACTCATTTATGCTTGAGATCTCTTATTATAATATTGCATTTTATATTTTATATTTCTTTCAGCAGAGTTTCAATTACTTTTTCAAGGGCCTCTGTGTGACAGGGGAATGACGTCCAGCTTTCAAATAACTTTCACTTGTAGGATGTTCTTGTTTCACCAGGCTTTGTGCAAGCTACTTTATATCTATAATCTTTCATCTTCACAGCATTCTTAGATCGTAGGCTCCATAGATACAGAGGCAGATTCCATCCTGCAGCAAATATGTGGCATGTTTGGCTACCCAGTGTCTTAATCCCCCTACACTTTTCTGTTGGCACTGCCACCATCTTTCTGAGAAAATTCCCCATCCACTATGGCTCTGGCAAGAAAGCAATTCCAGCAGACTCCTCCCACTGTGTAAGCAGCGTGAGGAGCAGATGCTTCCTCGCCCACCCTTGGCACAGACAGCCAGGACGTCCCCTCCCGGGATGCTGCCTCTCCATGTATGAGCACAGATTAATGAGCTGTGGAGCAGGAGGGTGAGGCTGTTCTGAGGCACTTCCACTTGCTAAAAAGGCCAGGGTTACTTCTGTTCTTGCGACTAACACCCTTAGCTGGAGAAACCAGAATGTACATGTTACAGGTTAAACTTATCCCCCACCAGAAGATACGCTGAGATCTTAATCCCCGGTACCTATGAAGATGACCTAATTTGGGGAAATAAAATCTTTGCAATGTGATCAAGATAAAATGGGGTCACGCTGGAGTGGGGTGGGCCTGTAACCCAGATGTCCCACATCCTGTAGGAAGAGGAGTTGGAGGCACAGGGAAGGACACCATCCAGACAGACACACAGGTGAAGGAGGCTGCTGCAGAGCTGCAGCTACAAGCCATGCACAGCAAGGACGGCCACAAGCCACGGAAGGCAGGGAGGGCCAGGAAGGGTGTGCACTCCGGGGTTCCTGCCTCTACGATTGAGCACCATGTATAAACACAGATGAACAGAACATGCCTGCAGGCAGGGTTGCCCTAAGAAGTTACATATTTCCTATTTATTTCTCATCAAACACTAGACTTATTTTGCTAAATACTCATGAAGATGTCCTTCATATTATAACTAGGCCATTTCCTGAATGTTCTGCACATATTTAGCAAAAACGGTAAGTCCCTGACAAAGAATTAGATATGACATAGCAACACAAGGTTTTCAAGGGGTCTAAATTTTCACATTAGCCAACACCACCAAACTCTGAAATGGACATACCTCAGGAAAGCAGCATACGGTATTTTTCAGTTTCACTCACATCCAGTGTGCTGTGAACCATCAGACAGGTAAAACAGAGGGGAATTAAAGCAGAAAAGATACAGAGAGGCCCACTGATAGAAGGGCTTAAATATTCTGTGCAACTATCTTGTCAGTTGACCAGAGATGAATTAGTATGAACTTGGCAATGATTAGCTTTTTCTACAGCCTAGTTTTATTCCACTAAGTCAAGTTTCTACAGCCTCGTTTTATTCCACTAAGTCAAATTTGACTGCAGAATGTTGGGCAAAGAAAACTCAGTGTTACAGGTATGATGCTGGCACTTTTTTCTTGGACTTTATACATTAACTCCTCAGTCACCTCGGAATTCCTCAAATTCCTTTCCGAGGCTGCCATTTGATTTAACAGCTGGGTGGAAACAGCTGAAGGCTTTTCTTGGTCTTAAATTAGAGTTGGAGGTGGCAAATGTGCCTGGGAGAGTACAGCACGGATCCCACACGCTCACCACTGCATCTGGGCCTTGTGTGATTCTGCAGGACCCGGAAGAGGGTAAGAAGGATGCTGGTGTGGTGAACTGGAAGTCTAAGAATGGCACTCACCATCTGGGACACCTTGGCAAGACAACTGGCCTGTCCTTCTCACTTAATTACCAAAATTCAGGATTGTCATGCAGAGACAACAATCTCAGCTTAGGCAAATCCAGTTAGCACAAACACTGTCATTTAAATGTGGTTGTATTTTTGCTATGGCATCCAGCAAGCTTCTGGAGTTTATAGGAATAGTGCACACATATGTTTAGCCCATACGAACCAAAGAGTTACATAAAACCCAACGTAATTAAAGCAATTTATATAGGGCATAAACTTCGTGACAGTTATAGTCAACTTGCAAGTAAAGAAGGCAACTAACAGAAATAACTTCTCCTAGAAAAAACACTTATGTGGTTTGCATAGTTCCAAAATACCCATCTTTAAATATGTACTATTCCACCAAAGTGCCCAATGGAGAGTGGGAGACTAAGGAGAGAAAATATGGCCTCAATTTAGAGATTTGGTAAGAAAGTATAATGCAGACCTACTTTTATATGTGCTATGGTAAAGAATCAACATAATTTCCCCAGCATTATAATTTCATTAACTCCATTTGGGAACACAGTTTCAAATAAATAGCAGGTTTGTCCAGGTCTACTGAACAATCAATGCAAAAGATAATACTTATAGTATTAAAACCACCCATTTCTAGAAACACTCAAACCTTTCCACTGCAGAATTTCCCATATTCAGTAACAGGAAGAGTGTATTTTTCACTCCAGATGGACAATTAAGAAGCCTGCTAAGGGTGTCTGAGGTCATAATCAGACCAGAGATAACCCAACAGTGCCCTTAAAGAAATGACACTAAACCCCATTTCTTCCCAAAAGCTGAGTGTCACACACAAGCCCCCACCACAGCTGCGGTGGGTCAGATGTCCACCAGCAGTTTGTTGAGTGAGCTGCCTGGCCCACACCATTCCCTCAGGAAACACCGGCCCTGGGCACAGTCCGACACAGTCTATATGATCAGCTTCCCTCGAGCGGCGGAGAGAGCAAGAGGTAGGATTCCTGCTAATCCACTTAGGGGAGCTAGTTTAGGAGAGCTGTTGATAAGAACTAGTAGTGCTCAGGATTCTGCTGTCTAAAGCAGTTATTACGCCTCCTTAAACCAGGTCTCAAAGGTACCTCTGATGAGCAGGACTTTCTCCAGGGCCAGTTTTAAGGCCACAAGTCATCCTGAGGCTCACAGTGATTTATCGGAACCGAGTCCTCCCATCTTTGGAAGGCATGCTGGCCTCTGCAGGAGGGTGTAGCCCAGTGACCTGGAGAGGCCCTCAGAGCGGGACTAGGGTGACCGGGTTGGGAGGGCAGCCCTGGCTGTCGAGGACACAATGCGCAGTGCTCGTTCAAAGCAGGCATCTGGAAGTCAGTTCCTTTCATCCCTTTTGTCTGAACTACTCATAATACACATTTTAGTCCTTCAAAAGGTGTGACGTCATTGTTAAAAATCACCTTCCTGATGTCTCTTCACAGTCCCTCCCTCTTAGAGTGAAAATACTCTGTCCTCCTGAGCCCTAAGAGGAAGGTGTGAGCAAACCCAGGAGACCAGCTCCCCGCCGCCCTGCTGTCCAGGCTCAGGAGGCGCCACCTGCCGCAGATGCACCTCGTCAAGTCTGCGGGCCGAGCACCTCCTGTGGGTGCAGGGTCAGAGCAATCTAGAGGCTCCAGAAGCTTCTTGGTACATTCTGGCACCAGCCAGGGGAGGAAAGTACAGCCTGTGGGTGGGAAGAGCACCCATCTTCTTCCCACCCGAAGCCAGCCTCTCCTCTCTTGCCTGCCGTGTGTCCTTTCCAGCAGCTGTCTGTATCCCAGAGATGAGGACAGACACTCCACAGTAAAGCGTGTGGCACACACTGAGGAAAAGACAAGAAATACACAGCAAAACTTAGATTAAAAATAGCAGGGATTTGGCACAGGCTCAGCAGTGGGACAAAGACCAGTCACAGTCCTCAGACAAATTCCTTGAAATCACATTTCACGGAACTGAGCAGAGAAGTTCGGGTACAGAGGCTGAGGCCAGACGAATCAGTGGACAGGTGAATAGGTTATCTGCAAAAGCCCTCCAGCCTCAGTACAGGAGCATAAAGACTGGCGCTTGCAGAAATGAAAGAGAAAGGACTACACAGCCGGAGTTCAAACAGTGCTGTCTTAGGTCTGAGTGCTTAGGAACCTCCCAAATGTCAGGCGCATCACCTCCTGAGCCGCAAGGGTGAGGCCTCAGAGCGGTGATCAGGACAAGAGGAGATAGCCCTGATGAATGGGACCAGCATCCTTATAAAAGAGGCCCAGGAGAGACCCTGCCCTTCCCAGGACATGAGGACACAGCAAGAAGAAACTGTCTATGAGCCAGAAACTAGGACCTCACCAGACACAGAATCCGATTCCATTGTGGACTCCTCGGCCTCCAGCACTATGAGAAATAAACTTCTGTTGCTTATAAACCACCCAGGTGAAGGGCTTTTGTTATAGTAGCCTGACTATCAGGGAGTCCGCCTACACTTGCATGGCAGGCCGGGATGGGCCCTGCGCAGGGCAGCAGTTAGGTCCATTCTTTCTCCTTAGCAATCACTGATCAAGCTTTACCTGGACTTCAGGCTTGCCTGCATCATTTGCTTTTTTTTTCTGCATGTTTCTGGCTCTGAATTATCCATCTGCATAGCTCCATGTAAACTCGTATTTTCTTCATAAACAGAAAGAATGGAGCTTTGGTACTATCACCATGATGTGGCAGATACGGTGGGTGAATTTCCATTAGAGGGCAGAGTGGGAGGAGATAGAGCGCACAAGTGCCTGCCTCACCTTCAGTGCCACCTGCATTTGAGGGGACAGACAGTGCCACCAGGAACGTTGTGGCCCATAGAGCAGCCCACACAGTGCTGCCAATGGCCAGAAGTAGGAGGACTGGACCTGACAGGGTTCTCCCTTTAACAACTACACACGCTGGTCATCAAAAGATGCAGAATGAGCCCCAAAGGAACAGAAATATGAGGCTCACTTAGGCTTTAAAATCAGCTTTGAGCTCCTGTAGCAGAAATGAAAAAGGTTTTCTTTTTTAAAGCCTACAGAAACTCTAATTCCCAATCTGTTCAGAGACTAAGCCTCCCTTTACAAACTAACAAAAACAAATGTGCAACCAACCTCGGAAATTCAGCAAAAGAAATACAAATTGCTTCTTTTGAGTTTTGTTGCAAAGAGATATCTTAAATTAGGTAGAAAGGTATAGGCCACTTTATTCTTTAAGAAAGAAAAAAATGTCTGGACCCAATACGAGAAATGTCTTTCTTCCTGACCCTAAAGCAGGAAAACTTCTTTACCAAACAATTAAAAGCCTGAAAGAAACTCATAGAAGATGAGGAAGGGAAGTGGAAAGGAAGAGATGAAATAAAAGAAAGGAGAAAGGAAGAAAGGGAAAGAAGGGAGTGAGGGAGGAAGGAAAGGAGGAGGGGGAGGGGAGAGAGAGAAGTGATTTTAAAAAGGAGAAAGGGGTGGGAAACAGAAGTGTATCAGGTTGTTTATATAACATCTCACTTAGTCCTTACAACAGAACTGAGATAGACAATACTGCTTCTGTGAGGGGAAAAAAAAAGACCAAAAGATATCAAAAAGCTCCCGAAGACAAGCACTTAGGAAGATTAAATAGGTAAAATTTGAAGGCACAGCCAAGGCCTTTCTGAACAGAACTCTAATTGCACAAGAAATAGTACGAAGAATCAACAAATGGGATCGTATCAAATTAAAAAGCTTCTGCCCAGCAAAGAAAACAACCAACAGAGTGAAGAGACAACCTACAGAATGGGGAAAAATTTTTGCCAGCTATTCCTCAGAGGACTAATATATAGAATATATAAAGGACACACAAAAAAAATAGATCCTCCAAAATAAAATACCCAACCAAAAGAGGGACATGTGACAAACAGATAAATGAATAGACACTGCTCACTCAAAAGAAGTACAAATGGACAACAACTACATAAAAAAAAAAATGGTCACCATCTCTGGCCATTAGAGAAATTCAAATTCCATCTCACTCCAGAAAGGATGACTATTATCAAGATATTAAATAACAACAAATACTGGAGAGGCTGTGGGGGGAAAGGAACCTTCTACATTGTCAGTGGGAACATAAACTAGTACAACCACTGTGGAAATCAGAATGGAGAGTCACCAATAAAATTTCCATTTGACCCAGCTATTCTTCCTCTATCAAAAGAGTTAAAATCATCATATTCTTCTGGAACGATCCCCAGTAGGAGAATAGCTGGATCAAATGGAACCTCTAGTTCTAGTTTTTTGAGGAATCCCCACCACAGAGATATATGCACAACCATGTTTATAGCAGAGCAGTTTGTAATAGCTAGATCTTGGAAACAACCCAAATGCCCAACGACCAATGAATGGCTAAAGAAGATGTGGTTTTTCTACACAATGGAGTACTACACTGCCATAAAGAAGGATAAACTAGAGTCATTTGTATGTAAATGGATGTTCCTTGAGAATATACTATTAAGTGAAATAAATCAGACACTCATAAGCACACATTGAATTGTTTCTCTGATAAGAGAAACCATAACTGTAAGTGAGAACGAAGTAGTGTAACGGATATTATATAAAAGGAAGATAATATACAAAGAAGAGGAGTACTGGAAAGAGGGAAGGGGGAAAAGCAGGAAGGGAAAAAATGGAAAGAAAGGGGCAAGGGAAATCATGGAGAATTGTAAATAAACCTGCTGTAAATAGGGATGGAGGGAATAGAAGGGAGGGGAGGGTAGAGGGAGGAGAACCAAAAGACACCATGTACAGGTACAAAACAAACATGTTAAATGTGATCAATATATGGACAATGTACCAATACATGTTCTTGGTTAAAAAATTTTAAAAAATTTTAAAATTTTTAAAAATCATCATATTACGGTGATCCATGCATACTCAAGTTTATAGCAGCACAACTCATAGTAGATACATCTTGGAAGTGACCTATATGCCCATCAACAGATGAATGGATAAAGAAAATGTGATTATCTACTCTGCCATAAAGAAGTATAGATGAGACATTTGTGGGAAAATGTATTCATCTTGACACCATAATGTTAAGTGAAATAAACCAGACACACAAGCTCAAATATTGCATGGTTTCTCTTATATGAGAAACCCAAATTATAAGAGCAAAATAACAGACAGATAATAAGAAGTAGGGAGTTAGCTCCTTCTCATATGCCAAGGTGATTAAGAGATGAAGGGAGGGGAATGAGGCAGGGTTGAAAAAAAAGAATTACAATGTGTCATGTACATGTTCCAGCTTCCCCTAAGGAATGTAATCATTATCTATCAGAAATATGTGCTAAAAAAAAATAAAAACTGAAGCGAAAAAAAGTTGAGAAAATGAGCTGGTACCAACCGGGTGTCCCCTTTAACCTCATATTCTTCATCCAAAAGAGCTCCCTGTTAGGACTGGGTAGTTGGAATATGGAATTGCGCTTCAAAGAAAGAACCAGTATTTTATTTTTTCAAGGAACTGTGTTAGTAAATGAACTATCTTTTTTCATCTTTAAGTTCCAGTGAGGAAATGTGCTGGGATCAAAGTTGATGGGAAGGAGTTTAGGAAAGTCTGTACACACTGATTGTTCTCCAACTTGGAGCCCAGATACATTTCTCAGGAAGACTCTGTACCAGCAAGCTTGAATGGCAAAAGTCGGCAAGTTCAAAGCTGCTTCTCCCAGACTGCCCTGAGACAGGACTCTACTGCGGTTTAGCCTGTGACACTCAGACATCCTCTTACAAATCTTCACCTAGGAACTACTAAGCTAGGTAAGGAAAGAGGTCATGCATTTTACCAGCACAAATCTCATAGGTCCAGCAGGTTCCAGGAGTTCACAATTACAGCACAAACTTCCTGCCCTGAAGAGAAAGCTAAAGTGAAGAAATCCTAAAGACAGATCCAGTAATGAGGGCAGTAATTCTGAAGTGTCAATCCTCAACCCTTAACCCAGAGTGCACAAGTCTCTAGTCCCATTTCAAATCAGTTTATGCTCAAAATAATTGAAAGATCTGTTGTCTGTAACCAAATATTGACTGACGGATATCAAAAAGCCATCCATTCCAGAAAATAATGTCAACAATTGTGCCATTTCATAGGACAAAACTTTGAGTCTTTGCTTATTTGTATATCTCACAGCTTACCCACCATGAAATCTTATTAGCACTATTTGCCAAATGGCCCCAAGTGCAAACTTTCCGCTACTCAAACAGCAAAATTTTAAAAACATCTGTTTAGTTTTCATAACTTTGCTCAATAATCTGAAAATATGACTTGAAAATACCTGTACTGGCCGAAAGTTAGTCACATGTTGTGTCTTCCAGTGGTCACAAAGGGACGATACTTCAGTCTAAGCACCACTTTCACCAGGCAACATATAGTGCTAGTGTTGGTGCATTAAAATACTCATCACTGTGCTTTTTGCACTTTATTTGGGTAAAATATTGTAACCATGACTCCAAAGAAAGTTAGTGACACCCGCAGTGAAGCGAAGAGGAAAACTGGGAAAACCATGAAAGAGTTAAAGAAAGAAATTACGGTGAATTTTTTTAAATCCTGGAAAAATGAATTTATACATGTAATTTTTGGGCCTCACAATCAATTATTTGGTTTTCCATTATTTCTTATGTGAAAAATATGTTCAGTTCTTGAACTTTACAGTGTTCGAACACAAATTTGGAACAAATTGATTTGGACAACCAAGGTATCACTGTATGTTCTGTGTCATAATTCTCCTCATCACCAAGAGTATGACCTCCCTGCCCACAGATGGATACCACAATATTTAGAAAAATTAGGGTTTTCTTTGAAAATATTCACAGTTATTGGAGAATAATATTAGATGCCTTCAAAGTACCACAAAATAAAACAGTCTTTAAGAAAGTGCAGTAGAATAGTGAAAACTACAAAATGTTGGTCAGAGAAATTGTAGAAGACTTATATTAACGATAATGTATACCATGTTCATGGTCACAAGAACATTCAAGAGCAATACAAAAACATTCAATATTGTTAATATGTCACTTGTTCCCAGATTTATGCATAGATTCAGAACAGTCCCCATCGAAAAACTGGCCAGTTTTAAAAACTATAAATTGAAAAGATTAAAATTCATGTAGAAAACCAAAAAAAAAAAGAACCAAAAAACCTTAGAATAACCAAAGTAATATTTAAAATGCAGAACAAAATGCAGACTTTATACTATCTGATTTTAAAACTCAATATAAAGCTTTAGATATTAGAAAAAGGAGTAATTGTCTTAAGAATAATTATATGGATCAACAGAACCAAACAAATATTGCAAAAAGGTACATGAATATATTGTTGATTGTAATTTGATGATGAGAAGCAGTTAGTAGAGAAACAACAGTCTCTTTAAAAATGATACAAAGCAACAGAAAATACACTTCAATCCTTACCTCACACAATGTAGAAACATTAACAATTCATGAAACATACTTAAAATTATGAACTTCTTGAAAAAATATGAATTTCTTGAAAAAATATGAATTTCTTGAAAAATATAATCTTTGTTATTTGAGATTAATCATAAATTTTTTAGGATAAAATAAAAAAAAAAAAGAAAACACTGATAGACTGGACTTCCTCAAAATTCCTACTCTTTAAAAGAAACTATAAAAAATAAAAACATAAGCTTTAGATGGAGTGAAATATTTACAAAATACATCATAAATAAAAAAAACTTGTGTCTCCAATACTCGTAAAGAAGATTCACAACTAAATAAATTTTAAACCCCCTAGTAAAAAAGAACAAAGAGTTTGAACAGATTCTTCACCAAAGAAGACAGCCACGTGAGCAGTGTCCATGTGGAAAGGCACTCACTGTCCCTGTGATCAGGGTGATGCAGATAGAAATCACAATGAGATGTTACTCACCAGAGCAATCAGAAATCTCAGACTTCACTTCTGAGAATGCAAAATGTTGCAACCAACTTAAGAAAACAGTTGGGCAGTGTCTTATGAAGTTAAACATAATTTATAAATGGCCTGGCAATATCATTCCAGATATTTACCCAAGAAAATTTTAAAAATATGTCCACACAAATATTAGTTTGTAAATTGTCATAGAATTTTGATTCTAATTGGTCAAAAAGTCAAGACAACCCAAATGTCTATCACTGGTGAATGGATAGACTAGGAGTGATATCCCATGCAATGGAATACTATACAGCAATAAAAAAGAAATGTAGCAACAGAGATGAATCACTAAAACACTAGGATAAATGAAAGAAAGTAGAAACAAAAATACATGCTGTATGATTGGGTTTGTATAATCTTCTTAAAAAAAAAAAAAGCAAAAGTCAAGAAAAAGAAACCACATTGATGGTTGCCAGTTAGTGGAGGGGTAAGGAATAGATTGCATGGGGGCATGAATTTACCCAATGATATAATTATTCTATATCTTAGCTATGGCAGTTATATGATTGTATAGATTTATCAGTATTCATCAAATTGTACAATTAAAAAGAACAGATGTCATTATGTGTACATCATTCCTCAACACTTGATATAAAAAATAAAAGCACAGGAAGGGTGTTGGAGGCTGCTGTGACACACACATACATCTGGTCACAACCACCTCCAGTAACAAAGGCTCCCACACACGTTGTGTCCCAAATAATTAGGTGTCAGAAGATACTGCTCCATGCCTACCTCTGACAAATGGAGGAGGAACAGTGGAAGACTTGAACCTAATCTCCAGCCCAAGTGTCATGAGTTCAAATGTGTCCAAGGCAAGGACAGCCACCCACATGATGGAGAGACTGTCCAGCGTGATGGCACCCAGCGCCTGACCATGACAGTGACGGTGGAGCTGTTGACGCCGGACAGTGTGGGGAGCAGCAGCCTCGGGAAAGCTCTCCAGCCCCATGATCAGCTCTCATTGGTTGCTGCTGTGCTAACTGAAGCACAAAGTTTCCCTTTTTGCCACTTTTTAAGAAGCTAGAAATCTGAATTTTTTTTTCAAAATTTTAAACCATAACAAATTTATCTGAGGGCCATCAGCTATGATCTTCTGCACTAATGAATTAAAATAAAGGATACATGTCCAAATACTAAAAAAGAATAAGTACAAAAACTCCAAACATAATGGGTAGAGAAAAAATGATAACAGAAAAAGAAAACCAGCATAAAGCAATATGAAAATGGTAAGAAGAAATAGTTATAATAAAAGCCCACTTTTGAAATAGCCTTACAATGTCAAAGACTCAAGTTGGTTTAAAATAAAACTAAAAATAAATATCTTATACCAAAAAAAAAAAAACCACACACTTTAAATAGCTTAATGCCAAAACACAAGAATAAGCCAAAATGAAAAATAAAAAGGTTTGTCAAAGCAACAAAACACATAACACTCTAGGTAGTATCATAATATCAGGAAAATCAAAATTCAAGCCAGAAAATAGTACATAAAAGATATATTTTATTATCATAAATTGTAGATTTCAAAATGAAAACATGATTGCTAATCCCAAATGAAAAGTGCATAGTTCAAGGTCTGAAAAAGTGTAAGAAGACAATATAAGATTTCTCTTCACGAAGTAGAAACAGCAGATAGGCATATGAAAAAATGTTCAACATCACTGGTCATTCGAGAGATGCAAATCAAAACAACCCTGAGATGCACCTCACTCCACAAAGAATGGCTATTATCAACAAATCAGCCAATAACAAATGCTGGAGGGGCTGTGGAGAAAAATGAACCCGTCTCCACTGTTGGTGGGAATGTAGACTGGTGCAACCGCTATGGAAATCAGTGTGGAGATTCCTCAGGGAACTAGGACTAGAGATTCCATTTGACCCAGCTATTCCACTTCTTGGTATCTTCCCAAAAGAATTAAAAGCATCATACCGCAGCGATACATGCACACCCATGTTTATAGCAGCACAGTTTGTAATAGCTAAATCTTGGAAACAGCCCAAATGCCCATCAACAGCAGAATGGATAAAGAAAATGTGGTTCTTTTGCACAATGGAGTACTACTCTGCCATAAAGAATGATAAGCTTGAGATATTCCTAGGTAAATGGATGCATCTTGAGACCATACTCTTAAGTGAAATAAATTGGACACACATGTTTAAATGCTCCATTGTTTCTCTGGTGTGAGAAAGTGAAAGTGTAAATAAAGACTAAAATGTAATATACTGGGAAAGGGAAGAAAATGTCCAAGTAAGAAAGGGAACAAGGGAGGGAGAACGGAACAGAGGACAAGAGAAATAAGAAATGGAAGGAAAAAATGGAAACAAATCTTTTGTAAATAGGGAGCGAGGAGGGGGTGAGAGGAGGGGAATGGGAAAAAAGAAGCAAAAATATATGTCATGTACAGGTACAAATCCCCCGTGATGAATGTTATCACTATGTACATCTAAAACGTACCATTAAAATAAAATTTTAAAAAAAGATTTCTCTTCATATTAAGGTGGAAAAGACTTTAAAATTATGTTGCCAAATCCCAAATTTATAAAGGAAAAACAAAATAAAATTGATGATCAACTTAGTTGTAGGAAAATTAAAAGCAAAAACTTCTATAAACTACAGACAAAACTGAAAAATATATTTGCAACATAATGACAGAATGTTAACATCTTCAAAATATAATCACATATTCCTACATTTAATAGGAAATAGGAATAATAATAATAAAACATTAAAATACTGATTGAGATTTGATAATAAATGAAATTACATAGATGACAGGTTTAACCGAAGAAGAAGCCCAAGGCGTAATAAAGAGTGATAAAAGGAAAAATATCTAAGTCAAGGATATTTAATGTAACAGTGACCAGTTACACACTGGCACAGACTTACAACTACTTTAGCAATACTCATTCTGCATTTTTGTGCATTCTGGGCCAAGATCCCCTCTCACCCTTGGAGGGAAACAGCCTGCTAAGCGAAACCAGAACTGGACCGTTAGAGGAAGCAAACATACATGGCTTTTTGGTTAAACCACTGAAGTTTGGGATTTATTTGTTCTAGCAAATTGTAGTATGCAACTGAGTTATTACTAATTTGTTAAAAAGAAGTATGCAGAAACATACCCATTGGAATATAACATGTAGGAGTGGAACCTCAGAAATAATCTTAATAATAAGGAGTTCAAAAATAAATAAATGCATTGAATGGGAAAAAAAAAAAGAAGCAACAAGATATATCACATACAGGTACAAATCCCCTATGATGAACGCTATCATTCTGTACATCTAAAAGGTACCATTAAAATAAATTAAATACTAGTAAATAAATTAAAAAATAAATGCATTGAACTGTATTATTATTCATATTGAAAATTATAGTTGAAAAGATGACATAAAATACTGTGACATTAACTATGATAAAAATAATTTTTAAAACTAACATTACAAAATGCTTACTAGGAGCAGTTGCTATCTTAGAGGCTGGCCCAGTCAAGTGCCTCAATATAATATACTTCAGATTTTCCAAGTCTTCATCCTCCACAGATTCAAATTCTGCAAACTATGGAACTAAGGTAATAGAATTGGATTCTGATTTCTAAGCATAGCGCAATCAATACATTAATCTTTCCCCAGTCTGTTGTGGAGAGCTTCAGTAACAACATTAAATGCTCATGAACTGTAATAACATACTTCACCAGTGACTGAGGCATCTCATCTGCCAATTACTTAAAATATAGGCTTTAGCAGTGGAAAACAAGCATTTGTTCCATACATCATGCACTCTGTGTGTTGAAATCAAAAGAGAAGCCTAAGGCCACTAATTTGCCCATCTGACTCAGAAAGCAAACACATCAGTTCAAAACAACTTCATCTGCCAACAATGAGTGTTTGCCAATTATCCGGTATAAATGTCTGATCACATCACTAATGTGCTTCTTTTGCACAATCATCTCCCTAAACCAAGTTCTTAGTGCAGAAATGGTAGCTGGAGCTAACGGCAGCTGCAGCTCCATGGTGGACCCTGGACATCAAGGAATGCTGCCATCGGGCCGAGAGGGCGCTCATTACAGGCCCAAGGCAGCCATGTCCAGACCCCGTGAATCCTGTAAGGTACTCATTCTGGCACACTCTTCTCCAGGGAATACCACACTCTCAAAGTGGATGCTCAGTCACCCGCACATGCACTGCCCGACCCTGCTCCATCCCTGGTCATGTTTCACTTGTCCAAGTTATTAACTGATCCAGAAGAGATGAATTATTGCTCATCTAAGCCAAATGGAGTCTGTTAGACCCTTGATCACGGAGTTGGGAGGCAGACCCACACCAGTGTGAAAGTCCAAGAGCCTCCCAAACTGCCTTGAATTCTTCCTGTGACCTGGTAATTCAATATTTCCTTATGGATTCTGTTAACTGCCCAGGGCTTAAATGTAATTTATATTTAAATTATTCTGAAAGAAACTGGTGTGATTCAAGCAGCCACTGTGTGATAGACAATGTCACCAGGGGAGAACCTCAGAAATCTTTCCTCAACAGTGCTCATGAACACTGGGTTCAACAGTGTGAATAAAGCACTGTTTCATGGACCAGGATTCAGAAGACACTGGAAGATAGACTTTCCAGTTTCCAGTTCTGCATGTGAGGGGCTTGGAAGTTGCCACTCAACCCAGCACCCAGCAAGTAAAAAGCCAAACAGACTGAAAAACCAACAACCCTTCTTGGATCCAAAGAGGAGCAGAATCCAGGGCAACTCAGTGCTCCTGAGATTGGAGAGGTCAGAAGGCAAACACAAGAGTCCCTGGTACCAGAGCCGACCCATGTATGAGACTCCCTGGGGCCGGCGGAGGGAGCCGATGAACTGCTGGAGCCCCACTGTGGAAAACCTGGGAGTTAAACGCTTCGGGGACACTGAGACCCAGTCATAGGACTCCACACACTTTTGTGAGTTCACCCCCAAGAGTTTCTTTAGGTTCCCATACTAAATATCAAAGAAAATGCCCCTCACTCTTTCTGTAGAGAAAAAGGAACCATATGCAAATTTATCAGAAGACACTATTTATTCTTCCTAACAAGGTGTGTCCTCAGGGAAACTAGTTAATAAGTGCCTAACCTGCAGAGGTATTATCAGAGTCTAACTGATATGGAGAAACTGTGGGAAATACCCAACTGTCCTTTCGAGAGAAAGGTAGCAAATTTCCCACTCCAGCCCACTCTAGCCACCCTGTTCCCAAGCAGGAGGGGAGGGTGAGGAACACTTGTGGAGTCCTCAGTCACTGCAAGGTGAGGCATAATGGTGACATCACAGAACGCTCCCTCTCCCACCACACCTTACCACATGACTAACCCTCTCTTCAGGAGGTTCCCTGACCCCGTACACCACGGAAAGCTACTGTGCAGAAACACAAAGGCACACGGAAAGACAGCAAGACACAGCTTGCAGAGATCAAGCAACCATTGAATGAGATGTGACAGGGGTGTTGGAATTACCAGACTAGGAATGTAAAACAACTATCATTCCAGTGGGTAGAGTCCACAGCATGCATGAGCAATAGGAGCAGGAGATGGACAGCCTGAAATAAAAATAAAGACGGGCTGGAGTCAAAAACATTCTGATAGGAACGAAGAATGCCTTTGACGTAGACTGGGTTCTGCTGAGGCAGAACCTCTGAGCTTGAGCATATATTAACAGACACTCCAAAAAAGGAAAAGAAAGCAAATATTGAAAAATGAAGAAAATATGCAAAAACTATGGCATAACTACAAAAGCTGCAACAATGCACATGACGAGTATACAAGAAAGAGAAGAAAGAAAGAAAGGGACAGAAGAAATATCTGAAGAGGTTCTACTGAGACGTTCCCCAAAATTAATGGCACCAAACCACAGACCCGGGAAGCTCAGAGAACATCACGCAGGACAAATGCTCCAAAGCACACGTAAACGCATTGTGTAGAACTACAGAAAATCAGAGATAAAGAAAAACTTGTGACAATTACATCCCACCTCTCCTTAGAAACCAAGCAAGCGAGAAGAAGATGGGATAAAATATCTAAGTGTTGAGAGCAAAACCACCGAACTATAATTCTGTGCGGCAAATTTCTCCTTCTAACGTAAAGGAAAGATACAAACTTTCAGTCAAACACAAAACTGAGGAAATTTGTCAACAGATCTATCTTGCAAGAACTGTTAAAAGAGGTTCTCTAACAAGAAGGAAAATAATGTCAGCTAAAAGGGTGGATCTATATAAAGAAAGAAAAAGCAGATTTTCTGTCCCAAATTGGGTTAAAGAATTTTAGTCACCTTCTGAGAAAACAACCAGAGCCAGAGAAGTACGGTAGAGCAAGAACCACATTTTCTTCTCCCTCGTGCAAAGACTGGATACTAAATCACCATTTAGATGTTACCATGCAAGGACTGGATTCTAACATGTAAGGGTCTGATGTGGAGGACCGTCCCCAAGAAGGTGTATTTGTCACTGCAGTGAGAAAGGTCTGCTCCACTGTGCATCCAAACACACCCCCCTCCTGGCCTTTCTTTTCTTCTCTCCTTTAACCCACCACAGTGTTATTAAGAGCCAAACACCAACTTTTGATCTACAGTAATACTGTCCCTTCTTTTATGAACACTTTTGTTCGCAAACAATTCAATATGTGAACAAAAGCATTAGGCAAAATTTGCTTCTGTTTGCCAACTCTTCATCGGGTGACAAATATGACCACAGCCATCTTCCCCACCAAGCACGAAGGCGACCACCTGCTCCAGAATCGTAGAACGCATTAAGTTCATGAACCAAAGTACCACCGTATGAGGACTGTTCGTCATTATAAAAGCAGAAGGTCCTCAGGGGGATTTTCTTCTTATATAATATATAGCCTTCATTGTTATCCTGCATCTGGTCTCATGGCTTTGAGGTCTGGGAGACTTTTCTTTTTGATACTCTTCTGCCACCATTTCCATACCCTGCCCCTCAGGCTCCTCATGTCAAGCACATGTGACATTCACGCAATATCCCAAGCACATTCCCATCTCAGTCCCTCTGGACTTCCTTTCCCTGGGCCTGAAAAGCTCTTCTCCTACCCTAGCAGAGGGCTCAGCCCTTCCTTCTACACAGTTCTTCACAACTTGTGACGTGCAACAAAAGCTTAGAGGGAATTTATAGCATTGTTTAAAGAGAATTTATAGCATTGAAAGTATATATAAGAAAGGAAGAAGAGTCTAAAATCAACAAGAAGTTTCTGCTTTAAGAAACCAAAAAAACAAGAGCAGGATGAATACAAAACACTGAGGAGGGAAAAAAGAAAGAATTAAAGTAGAAATCAATGAAATTGAAAAGAAGGAACAACTGTATTCGCACACATTTAATAACCTAGAAGATTTGGACCAATTCCTCAAAAGGTACAATTTGCCAAAATTTACAAGGAAAGAATAAAGTATCTAAATGGGACTATACCCATTAAAGAAATTGAATTTGTATTTGGTAACCTTCCCAAACAGGAGGCAACAGGACCACATGGGCACACTGATGAGTTTTGCAAAATAATTGGAGAAGAAATTATACCAATTCTCCATGGTCTTTTTCATAGGATAAAAGCAGAAGAAATACTACCTAACTCATCTATGAAACCAGTTTTACCCTAATATCAAAATCAGACAATGATATTGCACAAAAAGAAAACTGCAGATGAGCATCTCTCAAGAACAAGGATGCAAAAGTCCTCAACAAAATATTAGCAAATTGAATCCAATAATAAAGGAAGAGGACTCTATATTACAACAAAGTGGGATAAGAATGAGTAGGCAGCAAGATCCTCGGGGTGAAAGGAAATCTCAGCACCCAGCTCAGCTGGAATCTGACATGACATAGAAAATCCATCTTGGTGTTGGAAAGCTCACCCTCAGTGAGCAGAGGAGAGGAAGTTTTGTCTGTGGCCAGGATCAGACCCCAAGCTACACAATGTGCAAGGAACTATCAAGAGGGGAGAAAGGGGCTCAAAGTAAGCAGATTCCCAAATACAGTTAAGAGGAGTTGCTCAGGGCTGTGCCAGGGAGGCCTCTCAGCTATTTGCATGTTTGTTCAATTTTTATTAGTATGTGTTTGCAGTGCATAAATATTACATTCATCACTGGGATTAAATAGATGTATACAACACATACTAACTCTTTTCATCTCCGTCCCTCCCCTCACCCCTCCTTCCTTCCATCTCTTGGTCCACTGCCTTTTGGCAAAAAAAAAAAAACCTATCTCCCTGTTTCCTATAATCTATCTTTTGTTTTGCTCTTTAAATTATTTATACCTTGGATTTCTCTTATAAAAGAAACCATGTGGTATCCAAGCTTGTGTGTCTGATTTATTTCACTTAGCATTATGGTCTCAAGATGCATCCATTTTTCTAGAAATGACTCAAGTTTATCTTTCTTTATGGCAGAGAGGTGCTCCCTTGACTTCTCAAGTATTGACACAAATCTAGACACAAATCTTCAATGAAGGGACAAATATTTTGGTTTATTTTTTCTCTGTATACTCTCTTGCAAATGAGTTTTCCTACCCTACAGAGAACATCAAACTTGCCACGGTTCCTGAAAAACCCATTTGGCAACTGCAGAAGTGCTTTGCTCTTCCTAGAGCAGCTCAATGAGCTCACGGGTGCATTCAGACCCTTTCCATTGAGCACCTTCCTTCCGGCCGAGCTTGCTGGGCTGAGTCTGCACGGGCCTCTTAGCAACTCAGCCTCCAGCAGAAAGGGATATATGTGGGCTGTGTGGAAGTCCAGGAGAGAATCAGCCTTCATGTGCCCCTCTGCCTTACCTAGTCAAGCCAGCAGCCAAAGCTTTCCAAAACTGGGCTCAGAAATGTACATTATTCCTCAGAATTTTCTTATAGCTCAGTAGCCTGATGTACTCTTCCGACTCGCAGGTGAGCACTGCTCTCTGCTAAAGTGCAAAGAGAAATTATCTGTCCATCGTCTGAGCCCCTGCAATGCCAACTCAGAACACCTCCCACTGCGGGGAGTGCAGGACAAATCACGGTCCAGGTCTTCGTTGTTCCAGCTGCCATAGATCTCACCTTGACTTTGGCGTCTTTTTCCACACGACTGGCAGATAGTGCGAAACTGTAAGGAAAAGCCTTATGTGCATTGCAAAGGAAGAGAAAAAAGTATACCAGAAATAAGGAAGAAAAATAAATGTACAATTAGCTCTGTCTTGCTATGCTATGCTTTGGTTTGGTTTGGTTCGGTTCTGTTCTATTTTAAGAAAAGGTCTCACTATGTAGCCCAAGATGGCCTCAAACTTGCAGCTATCCCCCTGCCTCAACCTCCCAAGTGCTGGGATTACAGGTGTGCACCACCATGCCCGGCTGTGTTGCTACTCTTAATACAGAATCATAAACTATATTCCTATAGTATACAAAGATGTATTCCTCTGAATTCCGTACAGCTATAGATTATTTACAGAAAAAGGTAGGACACTACTGAGGTATGTAAGATAACTAAAAAACTACAACCATGAATTATTTTCAAAAGAGCAACTGGCAGGTTGATTCCAGTGACTTCCTGTCTCTCTGTCATCTGCAATGCTGTTTGAGGGAGCTGGAGTGAATTGAGGGAAACTAGAGCCAACATCTCTCCTGTCCTGACACCTGATTCTGGATTGTGAGAGACCACAGCAAAACAGCTCACATCGTCATCTGAAGACACCCCAGGCCACATTTACAGGCAAAGGTAACATCATCAGAGCCCAAGGACACTTGCTTGACTACCTCGTCCCCTCACGAATCTGCTTCGGAGGGCAGCGGACTAATAAAACTGAGATTGGAAGTCAAGTCTGGCTCGTGGTGGGATGAGATGTTTTCACTGTGCTCTGTAACAATATGTAGCCAAATCAGAGATGTTTGTCCAACTCAAAGTGGCTCTGAGTCCATCCACTGGACACCAAGAGCAAAGAGCTCTCTTTCAAACTGAAGAAATTTATGGATGAGCCCAGGTGTGGCGGTACACACTTTTAACCTCAGGTCTCTGGCAGAGGGAGGAGGAGGATCTCAAGTTTGAGCCCAGCCTGGGCAACTTAGTGAGGGAAGGAAAGAGGCTGAAAAAATTAAGATGTGTGATGTACATGTACCAATGCCCTACAAGGAATGTAATCATTATGTCCTGCAAACATGGACTAACAAAAATACAATTTAAAAAAAAAAGGGGCTAGGGATATAGCTGAGTGTGAAAGCCCTGGGTTCACCCCCCCAGTGCCACACTCTCTCTGCTACTCACACACACACACACACACACACACATGCATGCATGCACACACATGTTGAAATGGACATGCACACAGGTGCACAAATCCTGAAAATATTTATGGGCAAGAACTTAAAATTGAAGTGAAATGGTGGCAGATGTCCCAGGAATGTCACCAGAATCCTCTTCATGAATCTTGTGATAGGTGAATGCATGGAGACAGTGTGAAGGTAACACGAGGAAATCGTCCCATCATGGAGAAGCCTAATGGCTGAGACAGAGAAGTCCATGTCCCCTCTCCAGAAGACCTGTTTCACGTGGCATAAAACTCCAGAGCGTGACCACAGACCTCGGCCACCAGACAGGGCTGGGGGCCAGGAGCCCAGTGCACTGGGACAGCACAGCAATGACTTCACTACTAGATCATCATCCAGAAGAAAGCAACAAAATCACTTCCATCTTGAGGTTAATTACACAACCCAAGATCTTAGTTGTCTTTTCTCTAAGTGACCATGTGAAAGATTTCCTGCAGTCAAATATATGGTCAAACAGGCAAGAGAAATGTCAGGTAAACCCTACACTCAACTCTTCAACAGTGCCAACAAGGAAACTTGTGATTCCACGGCCTAGACCTCACTACGAAGAAGGAAAGAATGAAGGAAGGAGGGAGGAAGGGAGGGAAGGATTATTTCCTTTACTACTCTAGCCAGTGTTGTCACACACTATGTACAAGATGCTTTCTAAATACAGGAGACAAGGAGGACACAGCAGCACTGAATTGTGCTGTAACCTAAAACATTGCTTTATGCTCAAAGGTATAAATGATTCCCTTCACTGGTCTCATAATCCAAAGATAAAACTTTCTTTAAATGACTTTGCAATCACTCCCTAGTTTTATTCATGACTTAGCTCTGGAAGGGAAAATAAATTTAAGTGCTCTGAAAAAATTCTTGTTCCAAGTCTCCTTCATGTGTAAGTGAAGTGACCCCAAGACTTGATGGCCACCCCCTCACGTCAGAGTCAGCTGAACTTGACAATGTTATTAAGTTCTGGCTTCTTTTCCTATCCTGGTGACAGGCAGCTTCAGGCTTTGACGTGTGGACAACCATCAACTCTTCTACACTGGAACACTGACCGTTTCATAAGAAAATGGCTATTTTACTCATACTACCCAAATAGTAACTCTATTGCCTGCAAGAATTCCTTCATCTTGTTTTCTTGATTCTGCATCAAGCAACACTGAATGAATACTTATTGAGCCTCTGAGTGTTGGGTGCAGCACTGTGTGACACTATATCGAATGAGGATAAAATCCCCTGCTCCAGTATTCACCCAGGAACATGGATAAACAGAGAGAAAATTGCAATGTCACATGACTCCTCTTATTCCGTCATTAGATGGAACTGACCAGGGTGCACGGTGCAATCAGCATTTTTTTTCTATTAATAGTTTTATTTTTTTATTTTAATGGTACATTTTAGATGTACATAGTAATAACATTCATCATAGGGGATTTGTACCAGTACATGATGTATCTTGCTGCCGCTTTTTTTCCCATTCCCCTCCCCTCCCTTCAACTCCTCCTTTTTTATTTATAAAAGCTTTGTTTCCATTTTTTCTTTCTATTCTTTTTTTCTCTTGTTCCTTCGTTCCTTTCCCCCTCCTACTCCCTTGTTCCCCTTCCCATTCAAATAATTTCTTCCCTTTCCCAATATAATACATTTTAGTGCTTATTTATACTTTCTGTTTCTCACACCAGAAAAACAATGTGTGTTTGATTTATTTCACTTAAGAGTATGGTCTCAGGGCTGGGGATTTAGCTCAGTGGTTAGAGTGCTTGCCTTGAAAGCACAATGTCCTGAATTAGATCCTCAGCACAAAAAAAAAAAAAAAAAAAAAGAGTATGGTCTCAAGATGCATTCATTTACCTAGAAATAGCTCCAGGTTATCATTCTTTATGGTGGAGTAGTACTCCATTGTATAAAAAGAAAAAAAAACCACATTTTCTTTATCCAGTCATTGGTTGATGGGCATTTGGGCTGTTCCCAGTATTTAGCTATTATTGTTCTGGTATGATGCTTTTAATTCTTCTGGGAAGATACCAAGAAGGGGACTAGCTGGGTCAAATGGAACCTCTAGTCCTGGTTTTTTCAGGAATGTCCATACTGATTTCCACAGTGGTTGCACCAGTCTACATTCCCACCAACACCATTCTTAAAAATGATGTCTTTGCGTCTTTGTGCCCAACCAAAAAGTCTACAGTGTTGGGGCTGGGGATTTAGCTCAGTGGTTAGAGTGCTTGCCTAGCAAGCACAAGGCCCTGAGTTCGATTCCCAGCACCAAAAAAAAAAAAAAAAGAAAAAAAAAAGAAAACAAAAAAAAGTCTACAGTGTTGGCTATGCTGCCCAATACAGTAGCCACTTGCCGCATGTGGCTATAAAGCACATAGCCAAGAATTTCTTTTTAACTTTACTTACTTCTAATTCATGAGAGTTTTAATGTAAATCACCTCCTGTGCCAAGTGACTATCCTATTAGTGAATGAATAGACAGACGTCGCTGCCCTATAAGTGAAATTATTCCCTTCAGCTATAAATTAGCCTTCAAACTGTTGCGATCCCAGGGAACTAATTACCACAGGAACAGGCAATGCCAGGGAGATCATGCACTCAGCAGCTCAGTGGGACTGAGGGCAGCCTTCTAGCTGTCATCTGGTAGCAATTGGTCAATGGACTCTATGGTGTCAAAGACGTAATTCCTTTTGGCCAGACTCAGCTACGTCAAGGGAAAAGAACCTAAAGCATTCACAAGTAAATGAATAATCTTTCTTTATGTTTATAGATAATTCCTGCCAGTTCCCCTCTGACCAATAAATTGATACTGGTCTGAATTCACTCGGTTATTGAGCACAAAAATGCTTTATTTAGAGAAACGTTGAATGCTAAATGTGCTCTGAAAATAGAAACACAGGTTGTTGGCCCAGGATTGCCACATTTAAATTACTCATAACCAAAACACTGCTAAGAGACAGTAAAGAGAAAGACCACACAACTGAAATAAGAGAAATGAGTCGACAAAGGAAACGGAAGGTGACGACTGGTAATTTGGCGGAAGGTGACACGAGAGGGCGCTGTGGAGAGCCTCGGCACCTCCAGCTCTGATTGGGCAGCTGAGGAGCTCTGCAAACTTGCTGCAGTCTTCTCATCTATGAAACCATTGGATCTATGCACAGCTTCTGGAGAAGGCCATAAATGATGCGTCCCAAGTTTCAGGGGCATCTCAGTAATGGTGGCTGATATTACGACCAGCATAGCTGTGAGAACACATGCATAGCACAGTGCCCTGGAGTCCCACCCAGCCACCCTGCACATTCAGGAGACCAGAGCCTGCTTTTCGTAAGTGAACACCTGCTCCCACTTTGCACTTGTGTTGTGGTCGCTAGGATTTCACGAACAGATGGACGAGCCAAGCAGGACACAGCAGGAACAGCTTCTTTTTTTTTTTTTTTTTAAATTTTAAACCAAGAACATGTATTGGTACATTCTACATATAATGGCCACATTCATTCCATTTATTCTGTACCCATACATGATGCATCTTGGTTCTCCCCCTCTCCCCTCCCCCTCCCCTCTGCTCCCTCCCTCCCTATTTACAGCAGGTTCATTCATCATTTTCCATATTTTCCCTTTCCCCTCTCTTTCCCCTGTTGCCTTTCTACTTTTCTTGATTGTATCTCAAATACACTTCTAACAATGTTTCCAGGAGTTCTGTGTACTAAGACCAGCCTTAACAATCAGCCATTCTTGCATCTGAATTCTAGTAACACTTTAAT
>PVJO010016282.1:0-42590 GCA_004026905.1 Hystrix cristata
ACCACAAGGATATATGCACCACCATGTTCATAGCAACACAATTTGTAATAGCTAAGTCTTGGAAACAACCTAAATGTCCAACAACCAACGAATGGCTAAAGAAAATGTGGTTTTTCTACACAATGGAGTACTACACTGCCGTAAAAAAGGAAAAACTAGAGTCATTCATATATAAATGGATGTTTCTTGAGAACATACTATTAAGTGAAATAAATCAGACACTCATGAGCACACATTGAATTGTTTCTCTGATATGAGAGACCATAATGGTAAATAAGGACAAAGAGGTGTAATAGATATTCTATAAAAGGAGGATGGTGGACAGAGGAGAGGAGTACTAGAAGGAAAGAAGGGGATCAGCAGAAAGGCAACAGGGGAGAGAGGGGAAAGGGAAAATATGGAAAATGATGAATGAACCTGCTGTAAATAGGGAGGGAGGGTGCAGAGGGGAGGGGGGGAAGAGGGGGGAGAGCCAAGATACATCATGTATAGGTACAAAATTAATGTAATGAATGTGACCATTGTATGTAGAATGTACCAATACATGTTCTTGGTTTAAAATAAAAAAAATAAAAAAAAAAAAAAACGATGGGTTAGGGGCCACTCATGGGACCACAGGATCCACTAGTTACACACAAATCATGATTTAAGACAATATAACAGAGGCTGTTAGAAGTCAATTGGCCTTCAAAAAATTAGTCTTCCTTTTCTATTCACTTGCAGGTCAGATGTCATATAATGTACACTTGTCTCAGCTCATTTTTCAAGAATAATATCAACTCTTAAGTAGCTTAGATGAATAAAGGGATGTTAAAAGTAAAATAGAAATAAAAGTGAGGCTATGCAATAGGCAATATACCACAGAAATATAAAATGGTTTCATTTCACCAAAATTAGGGGACAGTCAATATCTCTGCTCAAATGATTATAAGACTTACGACCCAGTTACTACAGGTTGAATATTTCTCATCTGAAATACTTGGAACCAGAAATGTTTCAGATTTCAGATCTTTTTTGATTATGGAACATTCTGGTATACGTAATCAGATACACAGTAGATGGCATCAAAGTCTAACAATAAATTTGTTTCTGTTTCATACACACCTTGTGCAAATAGCTGAAGATAATCATCTATGTTTCAATAATATTTTACTTGAAACAAAGTTTCGTGGAGTGGAATCTTTCACTGTGGCAATATCCTGGTTCTTGTAAAGTTGCAGATTTTGGAATATTTCAGATTGCAGATTTTTGGATTAGGTATGTTCAGTGTATCATATCGGCAACAGGCTTAGAACAAGAAAGACCAGTAGTGAAAAGGGTGCGAAGTACATGAAGCCGCAGCTTCAGGGCATCCCACTATAGCCTCACCACACATCCTTCTAAAGGCCTATAGTGACTTTCAAACTTTAGCATCGTTTTTAATAAAGAGGATCTAAAAGTTGTATAAATATGACCCACAAAACCTGAATACCAATCCTGCTTGAGGCATACAGACATAGAAAATTTATTATTATATCTAAATATAAGAGATAGTTGTGTCTGGTGTTGATTTCCAGCCCTCCTATACAAAAGTCTCATTACGATGTTGTGAAATAAAACATCACAAAATTCACCTCTGTGTTATTAAATATATAAGTCAATACTGAGAAACGTCATCAGTAGAAGACAAGTTTGCCATGTAAGTTAAAAACTGAATATATATGAAGATAATTTAGGAAAAGAAAAAGTATTTTAAATCCCATTATGTTTTGTTTAAAGTGGTATTTAATTGAGCACCTATTTTGGACCAGGCACAGTATTAAGCTGTCAACAAATAAAACTTCAAATGGACAGCAAAGCTCGAGTGAGAAGAAGCAGCTTATGTTTGAAACATGAATGAGCAATACGCAAAAAACTGCACCTTCAAAGATGAGTCTCATGAATTTGAGTGAATGAAGATAAAAAGATTTCTAAAGAATCGCTCATGCATCATAGGGTCTGTTCCCCTATGTCATCATACCTTCTATATGTTTGGTCCTACATATAAGCCACACTATTCACTGAGGGTAATTACTTTTGGGTCACTATTCTGTGCAAGGAAAACATCAAAGGCAAAGAAAAGCAAGTGAAGTAGTCAGAAGTCAAACATTCATTCATTCAACAAATGCATATTCAGCACAGTGCATACTATGTGCAAAGCACTACACTGGGTGATAGACATGACTCAAGCCTCTGCCTTCACAGTCCTGAGAAGCCGAGAATGAAAAACGATGGAATATACTGGATTAAATTTCATAAAATGAGATATGCAAGGTGTTTTTAAAGTATGCGGGAGGAATGTGAACTCAGAATTAATAGAGTGAAAGTAGCAGGCAAAACTTCCCAGAGTAAATGATGTCTGATTTGGACCCCTAAAAGATGAAACAGAGTGAACGTTCTCTAGACAATGAAAAATAGTCACAATACTCAGAGCACAGAATGAAGTGGGAGCAGATAGGAGAATAAAAATGAAACATTTGCCACTGCATTTAGGAGAGTTTAAAACTGACCTAAAGACAATAAGAGGGAAGACACTATGATATTTGGAAGCAGCTTGGAATTAATATTCTATCTCCTATAAAAGTTAGATGATGTAAGCTAGTGCATGTTATTTAACATGTCAGAGCCTTGATTTTTTCATCGGTAATGAATAAATAATAACTTGTTAAGCAATGTTGTACGAATCAAATAAGATAATAAATGGTAAAACACTGTGGAAGAAATGTACAGACACGGTCTACGACTATAAGGTGCCATTATGGCATGAATTATTGCAGACTGCGCTTAGCAAGTGACACCACTATTGAAGACAAAGTGCGGCGATAGCCAAAGGCTACTCAACCAAGAGGATCTATGTGCGCTTCAGTGCAGTTGATGTATGGTGCAGAATGAAGTCTGACAGTGCAGCCGGAACAGTCAGCACAATCCACCGCATCACAGCACACAGCACAGTAATGCGACTGGGGTACATCCAACTCCAGAAGGGCCCAAGGATATTTGGAAGGACTCTGCTGAATTCACACATTTCGCAATGCATTAATGCACTCTGGGAAGGCTGCATATGTAATGCTATGAAGATTATTTTTTCTGAATCAAACCGTTAATAGTACATGGTGTGGTGATATGCACCTGTGATCCCAACTACTTAGGAGGCTGAGGCAGGAGGATCGCTTGAGCCCAGGAAGTCAAGGTCAAGCTAGACAATATAATAAGGCACTTTATCCTGAAATAAACAGAGAATTAAGGAAAGAAGGAAGGGAGGGAGGGAGGGAAAAAGAAAGAAAGAGAGAGAAAGAGAGAAAGAGAGAAAGAGAGAAAGAGAGAAAGAAAGAAAGAAAGAAAGAAAGAAAGAAAGAAAGAAAGAAAGAAAGAAAGAGGGAGGAGGGATGGAGGGAAGAAGGAATTGAAGGGGAAAACCCTGATAGACACATTAGGATTTGATAATCACAGTAGCAAAATTAGGGCTCTTCTCTTCCTCTTTTTCTGTTGTCTATGTATGTAAGTATGTATCTATCTATCCACCTGTCTATCTATCCATCTAAAATTTAATTTAGCACTACAATGATCCTATAGGGTCGAAACAAATATTAGCCTCATTTGAGGAACCTGAGGATAGCCTAAAATATGAAGCTTGCCCCATATCACACCACCAGTGAATCGTACGGACGTTATTTGAACCCATTATTCTCTGACTGCTGTATCATCCACATCCTTACACAGCAAAATTCTATACTGGGAAAAATATAGACTTGTTCTTCTGGGTCAAAATAACATCTCCTTTGCAGCCATTCCCAATTTATCACTATATTATCTATCAAGACAAGTGAAAAAGATGAGAAAACTACTAAAACAGTACAAAAATTAAGACACATAGCATAGTACAAGTATCAGAAAGGATATCCATTCAATATTAAATTATATGGCTCTTAGTCAGGCATGGTGGTACATGCCTGTAATCCCAGCACTCGGGAAGATTGCTGAGAGTTTGAGGCCAGACTGGGTACATGGTGAGTTCAAGCCCGACCTGAACTAATACCAACATCCTGTCTCAAAAAAATTATAATGATCTTGATTTAGAAAAACTGCCTCAAGTTATGTCTCATGAAACTGAAAATAAATCATCCCAAGTTCAACCAGGCCTTATTGCCATGGGCCTCTTTTAAAGTCTTAAAAATGTATCTTTGCGTGCCCCAAAGTTATACAATATTTTACTTTGAAAGATAGTAAGATTGATAAGGCATTTCTGAAAGCATGAAACATTTGGATTTTAGCCTGACATTAGAAAAGGTGTTTTATTTTAGCCTTTTGGATAAGTTGAGGAAACATAAGCTAGCAACTTTAAAGTAGAAATAACTCAACCTACACTAGCTGGGAAATGGGCTGGTAGACATCTGTAGAGCTAATTATGATATTAATATATATACCTGTATGTATTAATATTCTGGTACACATTAATATTCTGAAACAGAAAATATTTGCCAAATATAAAATGGTAGCAAGTAAGGAATATTACCTCACTGATTTAATTGCACAATTATGCCCTTCCAAGTACTGGATGATACAAAATGTTAAAAGGGACAGACAAAACTTCCACTCTGAGATTCAAAACGAGGTGTGACAGCAGTGGAGCAAGAATCACTGACAGTCAGTCATCAAGGGTGCACTTCTAAGGACACAGCCGACAGGAAGCCAGCGGGCCACAGGGAAGAGACAGCAAGGTAGGCAGTGACAATTCAGGGGTTTCAGGGAACATCAGTACGTGTGAGGACATAAATAACAAACTAGACATAGAAAACAGACTGATCAGGACAGAAGAGCAAGTACATCATTAGAATGTCAAGAAATTCTAATAAAGAAATATGATCTTTAAAACCAAAAATGCAAGGTGACTGTCCTGCTTCTTCTGACAATAAACCTGCCTTCATTTGTGTATCAAGTTTGGCAATGTTGCGGTGGAATTAGAAAACGGATGGACTTAGAGAAGGCACGGTAATAATGAACGAGTACCTTGATAAAATCTATGACGTTTTTCCTCGAATAAGGATTGAGACATCACATGACTTGTTCTCACAAGGTTCATAGGCTCAAAGAGCTTAAGAAAATCAACAGAGTTGTATAGATTTCTTTACCTTTTCTACAATAACTTGAACTTCAAGGAACCTTGCATGTAAGAGAAAAGCTTCTCATTCTGATAAAGAAAGACATTCAATAAATAATTAATTTGGTCAATAAATGAATGACAGTTATTTATTCCACAGGGGTAGATGGGGCAGAAACACTCTCACCAGGCTCTCTTAAAGTTAAATAGAGACATTAAGTTTCTAGCTGAATACTGTACTTTTGAGTCTGTTAAAAACACATGTATTAGATGAGGGATTAAACTAGAGTAAGTTTCTATCATGAGATTCTCCATCAGTACAAATATGTCTAATAAGGAATTTTGCAAAAAGACAGACCCACACACAGAGTCAAGTATGAATACGTAGTCTGGGCCAATTACACCGTAACTATAGGGACACCTCCCAACAGCTCTAGGCAGGTCAGAGAACCTCCCTAAACAGAATCTCAGCCCAGGTCTTCAGACCCCCTTGTGATTTTCTCTCCCTTACTGCCTATGGTGAACCCAGCTGTGTTACATGTTCAGGTACCCTTAGTACAAGAGATTTCTCTCTGAAAATGTGTAAAAGGCTAGGGATGTGGCGCAGTGGGATAGCACTTGCCTAGTATGCACAAGGCCCTGGGTTTGATTCCCAGTATGAGAAAGCAAAATCCAAACCAAAGCAAGATAAAAAGAAAATATGTTCAAGGATGGGGTCCCTTTGGGGACACCTTCTGTTCAAAGGGAAATGGAGCAGCCGCTGGCTTATGCATGAGGTCTAGAGCATTCTGTTGGAGGGGGATGTCTCTTCCATGATGCTGCCTTTCCTTCTTACGGAATTCTACATCCCTCAAAATACACTCATGAGAAATAAAATGCAATATTATTACTGTCAGATCACCTTGATTTGCAGTCTGACTTTCTTCAAGGTAGACAAAGGCTGATATCCAGTTTTCATTCTGAACAAGAAACGGGGAGAGGAGCTGCGCCTGCGAAGGCATTTCAAACGTGAGCTGATTAGAGGAGAACGCCTTTGTGAAGGGAAGGGGTATTTTTCTTCATCCCCTAATACTCACGCTACCTGTTAGAGCCTGCCTGTGGCTTCGAATTGTACACTGTATCAAAACTTCCATTCATCTCTTATATTATTATGGCTAAACTCTTTTATTATTTCCCTTTGTGTCACAAATCTCTTAACTGATTCTTGGCAGTGGAATCGAAACTGAAACTGGCATTTGATACTGAACATATCGGGTAAACCTTTCCCTCCGGTTACCGGATCAGAAGAAAGTCTAGGCTCAAAATATTTCAAAGCTGCTTCCATATAAAAGCTTCCCAACCTTAAGGTCTTTCTTTCAACCTAGTTCCAGAGGGATTTATGCTTGCAAGTTTTATCTTCCTGAATAAAAATAGCTGCAGAGTAAGCAGTATCTAAACAGGGCCTATAGGATTGAAAGAGAAACAAACAGAAATGAGGAAAACCGGGCAAGAAGAGTTTCAGAGAAAAAGCTAATGCTCATTTGTTAGTTGGTGGAAAAAAGCAGTTGGTGAACACTCTACAAATATCTTCAGGAGTAAGAAATGCCTAGCGCAGCACATCACAGCAAAAAGAATAAAACGCTATTCAGAAATGTTCCTGATGTTTATCAAAGTAAATATTATCTTTTGTTCAGTTTTAAGAGGGAAATTCATTTCACTTTAAATAAGATTTTTATAAACTCAATTTAATGACACATGGAATTTAAATTTACATAATGTAAAATACTGCTGTGATAGAATATTTGGCTTATTTTCAGTAATGTTCCCAAACATCATTTATTACTTAAAGGTGGATTTCCTAAGCAATTAGGCATGGGAGAATTCTAATTAAAAATTAAATCGGCATTCACATAAACGTAATCGAATAGTCACTGTAATTTTCTGAAATACACTACAGCTAGAAAAGTATTTGGCTTTATCGTATTTTTAAATAATCTCATCATCTTTTCAATAAAACTACTGTGAAAACACACTCAGAAATCACCTTTATTAGGGAGGTTACCTGAGCAATACGTTGAATCTAAGTGTTTATGCCGTGTGCTTTTGTCTTCTTCTTACTGGAAGGAAGGAATTTAAATAGCTATAATTTAAGCCAAAGAAAGAAGGGGCTCCAGGAAGTGCAAGGTACAAGCATTGGGCAGGGCTGGGTAGAGGGTTTCTAAGGTCTCTTACAGTTTTCAAACACTGTGATTTTAAGAGACCTGAAAAAGCTCCTATCCCACCTCACCAGAATTATCAAGGTTAATGTGTTGAAGCCAGACAGAGTGGTACAATCATGAAAATAGAAAAGACACTAGCGCCTGACTACCTGTGATCAAGACATTATTTAGCTCCCTACACGTAAACTACTTATTCTTTTGGCTGCTGAATTTGTGGGACTACAAAACATGCTCAGAAGACCTGGTACTTAGCTCGCAAACATATATCTGTAGCATCATTTCTTGGAGTGAGTGAGTGTGAGTGTGTGTGTGTGTGTGTGTGTGTGTGTTCCATACTTGACAGTAAAGTCTATGAGGACAAGGATCATCTCCCTCTTTCATTCTTCTGTCCCCAGCACCTGGCCTAGTGCTTCCAATATGCTAGATGCTCAATAAATATCTGCTAATGAATGAACTAATGAATGCTAGTCGGTTAATGAATGACTTCCTCTACTGACCGATACTTTTAAATAACCTTATTTTCTTATTAGACCAATGAAAGTATTCATATCACGAAGTTGTAAAGGAATGCTGTTTTCATTTGCATTAAATTATATCGTTTCTGTAAGTTGCCTCTTTCATTCATTCATGTAAACAAGACTGAGGCTGCTCAGTTGCAGAGTTGGGAGACATGGTCATCATCTGTAGGGCACATCCTGACCACTACTTGTTTTCTTTCTGCCCCAAACCCCACATTCAAGTCATGAATAGCATACGCAGCACATGAATGCAAAATAAGTTTTCAGGGGCATTCTAGGGCATTTGAATGAAAACAACGCATGATGCTTCTCCTGGAGAAGGAGAAGCCCTCTTTTTTCTCCTCCTGCAACCTTCCATTCCTCTATTCTCCTAACATACTTGCCCCTCAACTGTCCTGAGATTGTCTACTCAGTTTTTACCAAAGTATATTTTATTGAATCCTTCTGCCTGCCATTACCAAAGCCAACTCCAAACCGTCCCTGCACAGGGCATTCTCTTCCGTCTGTAGTAAACTTTGACATGTTTGCTACATGAAAATTATCATGTCATCCAGCACGACCCATATAGAAAACGAGCTCTGTTTTAAAACTTTCTTAGTTCTTCCTCTTTCATTCTGTTATATATGTAGTTTTATATATGATATTCCTTTATATATATGATATATATGGTATATATGATATGATCTTTTATATATGATATTCTTTGGGTCTCAGCAATGTTCCTTCTGTGAGAGAGCTATACACACTCAGGAAATCCTCTTTGGAACATTAGTACCCAGAGGTCAAGAATAAGCCCAGAGTGCCAGTTACAATTAACTTTTTATAATTCACCTCTCATTTTATCTTTTTTTATAGTGGAAAATGATTTAGGGTGAGACCTTGAAAGAGTATTGATGTGTTAAATAAGAAAGTTTGAACTTCCTCTCTTTTAAGGAGAAATCTGTGATGGTGGGGGGTGACTGAGACTCTTAATTGCCCTACTTTCCCCTAAAATCAAATGAATAGACATTACAGTCTTGTCTGATTTCATTCACAAGATGTGGGTCCTCCTAAGAACTCCCAAAATAAGATTATCAGTCTCAGAAATAGTTTTAACATAAAAATCAAATCATTCTTTTGACAGCACAACAGCACTGTGACGTTTCTTTATCATATACCTGGTGAGGACAAGGCAGCGAAGTATAGAGACTAGAGTGACAATCACGATCCAACAAAAACTGGCATTAATAGAGTTGGCCATGAGCTGTGGAAAACGATTCATATTTATGTCTACCTAAATAGGCCAATGTTAGTTTATTGAATAATAAAAGCATAAATCTTTCATTAAGAACTTCCTATGAGTCAAAAGCTTTGCAGGCTTTGGTAATTCAATCTTCATGGGACCTCTGAGGTAGGTAAATATTATTCCTATTTTATAGTTGAGTGCAACTGGGCATAGTGGTGCACGTCTGTAATCCCAACACTTGAGAGGCTGAGGCAGGAGGTCTGCTGTGAGTTCAAGGCCAGCTGAGGCTACACTGTGAATTCGAGACCAGCCTGGATGACATAGAGAGACCCTGTCTTAAGCATACAGTTGAGTACAGTAACAGTCCCGGGCTAGTCACTATCACAGCTGACACCAAATCCACTTCTGATCTCTTAGCCACAATGCCATCAACTCATTGGAGCTGGAAAAGCACAGAAGGGTTTACCACCCTCTAAACTCTTCTCCATTTTCCAGCATGCACTAGTGTTTCAAGCTATAAATCCAACTACTTCGCACATGCAGTCACGCTGCTTTGGGTGTCTGCAACACCTGGGAAAAGACAAAGAGCAACAGAACCATAGTAAGAGGACTCTAATTTTTAGTTTACCATGTTGCTCCTGGGATAAAACCTATGCTTGTCATTTTTTTTTTTTTTTCTGAAAGCCAGATCCGGATGTGACTAAGTTCTTGCTGGTTGGGTATAAGCAGAAGTGATATGTGTAAATTCCAAAAAGTATCCTCAGAAGGAAAGGCCATGTCCTATTTATTTTTTTATTTACTTATTTTTGGTAACTGGAAAGTAATCAGAATGGCTGAGGCCGCAACAAATATCATGGGCTATGACATATTCTTTTTCTGTTTTTTTGTTTTGTTTTGTTTTTTTCAGACAAGATCTCACTATGTAGAGTAGGCTGGCCTCTAACTCATGGCAATCCTCCTGCCTCAGCCTCCCAAGTGCTGGGAGTACAGGCATGTGCCACCACACCTGGCCAGTCATGAGGTATTACTGGAAACTAAAATTTGTATGACAGAGAAAAATGTAGAAAGATCCAGATTTCCTTACCAGACCACCATGCCAGACTTCATTTGCATATTTCTAAAATCTTTGAACTTGAGAGGAAAAATAAACTTGTTTTTATTATTATAGTTACTATTTCTGTTCCCTGATCTGATTCTCAGGAATCTGACCTTTTGCTTCAGTTAGTCCTGTTACTGTCTATTGCTTGTGCCTCTTCAGGGGAAGGTGATAAGCAATTCAATTCAAATCACCTTAAGCAATAAGAAATATTGTTGGCTTGCAGAACTGCAGTCCTCATGTAAGCAGGCTCCAGCCTCCAGGTAAAACACAATCAACATTTCAAACAATGTCACTGAGATCAAGCTTCTCTCCTGTGCCTGCCTGCTATAATTTCAACTTCACTTTCAATTTCCACACGTGGATTTCCTCACACGTGTGTATGGCTGGCACAGTGCATGAGCTCACACTTCACTTCCATTTCACATTACAGGACAGAGAATCTCCTCCAATAGAAACCAAAGAAAAGGCACTCTCACTGTATGTCTGTCTGTCTGTCTGTCCATCTCTCTCTCTCTCTCTCTCTCTCTCTCTCTCTCTCTCTCTCTCTCACACACACACACACACACACACACACACACACACACCCCAAACAGAAAACCTTCAGGAAATTTATCTTTGTAGCTTCACATTTTATTGCTAATAGTTTGCTTATAAAACCATTTCCGAGACAATCACTATGGACAGTGCACTAAGCGAGTAGAGATGTTGACTGCTCTCTATTAATTGGTCTCCACCTGGAGAATAAAAAGTGGATCATTTCTTTACAAACAATACGCTTTAGAGTACATGAAGTGGTGAAGTGGTTCCTTAAAGCAAAAAGTGGATTTACTTGTTTGCCAAACAGGAATAGGAATATTTATCTCCCCTCCATGCAATGGTGCAAATCTGTTATGATGACTGAACCCAACAGTTCAGGTTAAGGCATTTTGAAAATTATAAATTACTAAATAGATATGAGATACAATTAATGGTTCTGAATGTACTTCTCTCTATATATTCTCTCTCTCTCTTTCTCTCTGTTTCTAATTGAATATCTCAGTGTTTGTAGCACCAATGTAAGAGTAACAGTAATTTGAAGAGTACTAATAACCTACAATTTTACAGATTTCCTCACTTTTTCCAAGCAAGCACTTAAAATATAATTTAATCTTTTCCTTTATAAATGAAAATCTCTCTTCTGTTTCTTGCGATCATAGTTCCATAAATACAGTATCGTCATGGCAAGGTCTTCATATCCTTGTGGAGTCTTGGAGATCCCTCACTAAGTCCATCTTTGAGAAAAGAACATCCCCAGAGACTGCGAAAGGGAGGAAGTACCACTCTCTAATCTTGTCTTCATTTTTCAGCCAGCACTAACCTTTTAAGATGCAATTAGATCTAAATATATCACAAGTGAATTTAAAATTCTCCAACAACTTCCCAACATTTGAGGATCAACCCTCAGCACCGCTTATGTGGCCCTGTGCCTTGTGGTCTTGGGTACCTCTACATGTCCATCTCTTACCTGTCTCCCTTGCTGTCTCCTCCGAGGGTCACACTGAACCATTCTCGGGTCCTCTCTTGTGCTACAGTCTCCCTGTGCACGAGCATTTTTATTTGATGCTTTTCTTCCCCGTAACACAGTTGACCACAAAGGACCTGCTAGCAGTGTCAACCATTCCACCTAATGTATCACTCTTCATTCTTCTAAACTTGGATCCAGTGTCATTAGGGCTGATATTCATTTAGTGAAATCCTAAGATATCTGTATTACAACACACCAAACCCAGGCCCGGAAGGTATGGACTGGCATTTTATTCCTTCTCTCTCAGGCCTCTCTGGGGGAGTTCAGCAAGGAGAAAAGGGCAGGAGGGTAGGAACAAGCAGCTCAGAAAAGATCATAAATGAATCTAGCATGGAAAAAGATCTTGAAGTTGTCATCAATTCTAGTTCAAAATAAGACTTTTTTTTTTCTTGGTCAAAGTTCTACCTCCAAAACGAGGAATAAGAGGTTTCTAACCCTGGGACAGGAACTCAGCTATGATGGATGAATGTTCCTAAAAATCCATAAAGAGACAGTCTGAATAGTAAGGTTGACTCTGTGCCTGATCCTTCAGGAGTCTCTTGTGACCCTTTAAATCTACTTTGTACAAGGAACATTTTAAGTTGATTTAGTGAGACAGCTAAAACTTAATTAGTTATCAAATAGTTACCTAATGAACCCTTTTTGAGATATAAGGTTGAGCCACAGTTCTAGCTGCAATGCAATTAATTTTAAATTTTATAAGCCATAAAAGGTAATCACAGCTTTGAAAATAAACTAGGGTGCGACGATAATATTTAGATGCTGTGCCGACACCAAGACACCTAGAGCAGGTTAATTGGGTGGCAATTAGTAAGAAGAGTGTTAATTACCATACCAGTCTTATATTATGCAAATGAAATTACATTTCAATTAACAGTTAAGAAACCAAACAATTCAAAATGTATGGGCTATAATAGCAATGAACATCCTTCACAGAAGCCAAAGAAATAATGTCCTAAATGGGAGATTTTGATCTTGCCCTTAACTCTGCAAGGTTGCAATCATTTTCTCGTTTCTGCACATGAATTCAGAAGCGCAGTCCAACATTTTAGAGCTGTATCTGCCATGCCAACAGCAATGTATAATAGTATATGTTGGGATTACATGTGAAAGAAGCACCTTGTGGTTCACCCAGTTCGATTCTCTCCTTTAATCCAGAAAGAAACCCAGGCTGTGAATGCATAAACGATGTGCCTAATTCAAATAAGAGAATGGGGACAAATTTGGATCAAGATTTCAAGGTCCTAACATACAAGGACACTGTCGATTTTATGACTGTCAACAGTAAAACATGATTTACCTTCAATAGAAGAGTGTAAATTTTAAGAGATTGATATTTGAAGTCGTACCCATCTGGATCTTTCACTTGTGGTGTGACCTTGGGAAAATTACTTAACTCCTCTAAGTTTGCATTTCCCAACTTACAAAATTAGAATAAAAGTTCCCATCTCATCGTTTTACTGGAGGCATTTATTGAGATAAGTTCTATAGAGTCTGGCTTGATAACTAGCACATACTAAGCACCCCAAAGTTATTAGTCATTGTTATTAGAACTGGTTTAATAAGAAAATAAATTGGTACAATTTGAGGTGTTCAGAAGTGTAATCCATTTCTCTCCCTGGAAGTCATATTACTTAAAATCCTCTCGTTGAGGATCTTTTACTTTTGATTGTTCGTTAAATGCAAATATACTGAAAGCAATAATACTCTATTGATTTTCAGCTGTCACTTTAGTAGGAATTAAGTTCTCACAATAACTATAATTAGAAGGACCTGTGACTTCAGAAATCCAGGGCAGAATGCACAAGTACCACAGAAGTAACATAAAATGGGGTATAAGAATGCTAGAAAAGGAAATAAAAGGACAAAGAAAACGTCACTGTCTCTGTCAGTTTGCCAAGGCTGTGCCACTGTGAAAATCAAGGTTGAAAGTTTGACTTGAGGGGTATAACCACTGACAAAGGAATTATTGAGTTTGGTGGTTTTGTTTTCAAGCTGTGCAAATATACACAAAGATAAATAGTGATCTTGGTTATTATGAGCACTGTAAATTACTCAGCTACAAACCATTCACAGCTGAAGCAAAGAACAGTGTTGGTCATGCTTCTGCCTTAGCTGGAATTATCAGTGCAAATACAGTTTTCATTGCTGGCAGGGATCTGGTTCATTATAAAAAACGCTGCCCACGAGTGAATGCGACGGAAGAAAAATGAGCAGCCAAGGTGTGCAGCGTTTTCTCTGAAAAGGGACAAACTAACCACGTGAAAGTCTTTTAAAAATCATGACTTCCGTGATTGTATCAATGGATCAAGCCCCAGGAGAAAAACGCGTGTTGGCACAGGAACTCCTTAAAGAGATCAGCTCATTTTAAACCGCGCATCTGTGGTGCATTTTTGGTTGATAGTTACATTGTATAAGGGCAAAATCAAACTGAAGGTTTCAGAGGTGCTGTTCACAGGAATTCTTGGTGGTTGGTTTTTTGCCATTATTGCACTATGTTAGCTTCATTGAAATTACACCTCTTACCCTCTCATACACGTTTCATTCCAGCTTCCTTTCCAGGTAAGCTGTATCAAGATCTTCTTAACTTTAGTAAGAGAAACAACTAAGAAGGGTTGTGGCAAACAGACCCTCAGCTGGTCTTCATGATCCCTGTTCCTCATCTTCTTCCCTTGTACAATCCCCTCAGCTTTAGTATGGCCAGCATCTCTGACAGGCCTCCAACCAATAGACTATGTCAGAGGCCACTTCAGTCCCAGAATGCCAGGAGCGAGGGCTGCCTCCAGCTGGTGGCCAGCAAGAAACTGAAAACTTGCTTTGATGTACTCAAGGACCTGAATCTTGCCCATGAACACACACGCGTAGAAGTGGATCTTTCCACAGTGGAGCCTCAGGAGAACTGGTGCTGGTGACACCCTGATTTCAGCCTTCTAGGAGATTCAGTTACTCTAAGTTTCTCAGGACCCATAGAAGTTGCATAATAATAAATTCATGTTGTTGTAAGTCACAAAAATAATGGTAGTATCATTATCTAGCAATAACAACTAATACACGATATTGAGTAAAGTATTATAAAAATCATATTATTGAGTGCCTTGCTGAGTTTTCAATAAAAGGAATCCAAATATCCTTTTTATTTTTTCCTTTGCATTATTGGGAACTGAATTCAGGGCCTTCTCATGATGCCTCGACCCCAGACCTCTTCGTTTCTGTTGTTGTCCTTTGAAACAGGGTCTTGCTAAATTGCTAAGTTGCCCAGGTGGAGCTCATATTTACCATCCTCCCGCCCCCCTGACCAAAAGTTTTAGAATTACAGGAATGCATAGCCACACTTAGCCAAATCCATATACCTTTAAAAAAAAAAGTAAAAAGGAATTTTAGAGATAAATAACTCTTTAAAGCCAGATTTGCCGCTGTGAATTTGCCCTAAATATACTGAGCATGCTTCAACTGTTGCATGGAGCACAGAGGGAAAGAAAGGACTAAGGATTTGCTGCATGGAGAAATGCAAGACAGGATGTCTGAAAAACATCTAGGTGCACCTGCCATGTAAAGAGGAACAACCCATAACAGCAATAAATATAAAAGTTTTAATAAGGAAAATTGCTTTTCTTCAACTTGGCACTCTGTAGAGTAAAAATGAAATCTCTCTCAAGAGTTAAAAAAATGCATGCCAAGTTCATATGAGTTTTTGTCCAAATTCATCTTACTTATACAGTCTGAAAAATCCCAAGTGACAATTTTGTTTAAAGTAATCAAGTAAAGTAATCTTCCACTCAGGAAAGTGGAAGAAGAAACAGTTACTCTTCTTAAGTAAAATTAAACTTGAACTTAAATATTAAATAATAATAATACTTGTAGATAAAATTCCAAAGGAAAAACAAAACAAACAAAAAAATTTCAAAGAAACAAGCCCTCCCAAAAGGAGTTAAAATAGAAACACAACAAAAAGAAGTAGAAAATAGAGACACTAGACAGAGAACAGAAACACAATAGCTTCAGATATAAGAACTTGTCAATTTTAGGATATTGAATAATGATATTTATTATAAAAAGAAACCATCAAAAGTCAAAAATACCAGCAGAGAATAAAAATCATAAGTAAACGAGTTGGTCTGGAAAAGAACAAATGGATTTTCTAAAAATAATTAATTGTGTTTGTAATTAAACACAGAGATTAACAGATAAATAGGTCTGAAAAAATATTCAGAAGGTGACCCACAAAGAGAAGAAAATAGAGAGTTCGATCCCCAGCACCAAAAAAAAAAAAAAAAAAGAGAGAGAGAGAAGAAAATACCTGAGGCTGGTGACACTGAGCAGTGAAAACTGCAGTACAACATTATAGAGATGTTTAAAAAGGAGTATGGGATGAAAGCAGTACTTTAGGAAAATATATGGTATTAACGCCTTAAAGAAAAAAAAAACCTCAAAATTTATAAACTAAGTAAGCCTCTAGTACAAAAGTTATAAAAAGTGTTTTAAAATAAATCCAAGGGAAGTAGTAGGAAGAAAATAAAGATAAAAGTTCAAAAATTATGAAAAATGAAAATATATTTATGACCCACTGGGAGGGAAACATTTGTTAAAACAAAAAAGGGGTAAAACATAAAGGAAATATTAACAAATGCAAAAAATAAAATAAAATAAAGAACTCTGATTCTCAAAAAATAAGGAACAAAAATGCAGGAAGAAGGTATTTGTAAAAGATAACTAAACACATATAGAACACTTGTGAATATGTAAGAAAAACGTAACAGGAGAAATGAGAGCAAAGTATTTCACAGAAAGGGAAATACACATGATTCATAAACATATGGAAAAAATTCAATTTCATATAAAAGGATATTTATTCATAACAAAACATATCACAATAAGATACATTAAAACCACAAGGCTAATAAAATTTAAACAATCCAAGTGATGGCAAAGATGTGGAATAATGGAAAAATTCAAACACTGTCACTATGGGTACAAACTGCTATGACCATTCTAGAAAGCATTTTGACATTACCTGGTCAAATTAAATATATACATCCTATAATAGCTAGGAATTCCACCAACAAATACATTCCTTAAAAAACATTATATCTCCTGGGTACATAATCTCACGTATGTGTATCAGGTGACATGTATAAAATACTCATAAGAACATGTTTGTAGAAAGAAAAATTTGAAATAATTACAATGTCCACCAATAGTAAAGTAATAAATAACTTAAATATTTGTTCAATGGGAAAAGAATGAATGTATTCCTAGTGCATACATTGACTTCAGTTAAAATTATTATTTGGGGGTTTTTGTTTGTTTGCTTGTTTGTTAGTGCTGGGGACTGAACTCAGGGCCTCGCACTTGCTAGGCAAACAATCTACTACTGAGCTAAATCCGCAACCCCTAAAATTATTCATAAAAGGATTTTAAACAATATTGATTTTAAAAAGCATATCCTAGGCTGGGGATTTAGCTCAGCAGTTAGAGTGCTTGCCTTGTAAGCACAAGGCCCTGAGTTAGATCCCCAGCACCAAAAAAAAAAAAAAAAAAAAAAAAAAAAAAAAAAAAAAAAAAAAAAAAAAAAAAAAAAAAAAAAAAAGCGCATATCCTAGAATAGTATATATATAGTAAGAGACTTTAAGACAAGGAAAACCAAATACCTGTAATATATTGTTTAACAATAGCCATATGGGTGTTAATATCTTTGAAAATGGTAACAAAATTGCTGTGCTTAAGTCTGGGAAGTGAGATAGGACAGGTACACAGGAAGCCTTAACAAGAGAATAATAACAAAATAGAACAATTACAGCAATATATACCAATTAAAATTATGAAAATTCTCCCTTTCATTATCCCATTATAATGTAGTTAGTCTTCTTTTTTAAAAAAAATTTATTAGTGCATGTTTGCTATACATAATGAATACATTTATTATGCTATACATAATGAATACATATATATCACATTATAGTCCTTTGTACTCCTTTACCCTTCTTCTCTCCCTTCATTCCTAAACCCCCTTGTCTGGGCAAAAGGCCTGTACTTTATCTTCTTGTTGACTATGACTAACTGCAAGAGTGGAAAACAGATAAATCATAAAGGATGAAGATAAAGGATGAAGGAGGACTACTGTATTCTGATTCTCTCTGACATTTATCGGAAACATTTGTCCTTAGTTGGACCAGCCTGTTTTGCTTTATTCCCTTCTACTGTACAACATCTTTTCTTCCCAGAGATTTCAGTCTTTTCTCCTCCTCCTATCAAAAATGCCCACCGCTTTCTAAATGTTGGAAGAGAACAGTTATTTGTTACATATAAAGCCTTGAAATACATGCAAATTACCTTTATCCATTCTTGTTCATAATAGTAGACCAAAGATGTTCCAAGCTTCATATAATAGGAAATCAGTGAAATTATGATATATCCACATAACAGAGTTTTTCCACACTAACGCTGTGTATGAGAATTTATTTAGAGGATGTCAATCAAGAAATTAACAACTGCAAATTAAACAGAATGAGATCCAGTTTGTAAGACTGTGAATGTATATATGTGCTTGTATGGGGATGCAAGTTTTCCAAGATCTAAGCAATGATTTTAATGGTGGTTATCTTTTGCTGGTGAGATCAAGAGTGAGAATTGCTATCTATTGAAGAATAACATATAATTAGTTATTTCATTTTTAAATTCTCTTTATCAGGAACATTTGTCTTAAAGATTTTAAAAGGTGAGTTGCAATTCCCACAATCTGATTTAAATATTTAGCTTTAACAAACACGTAACAATCAATGCTATATTATGTATAGTTCCTATATAGTTCCTATATATCTGAACACTTATAAAATGGATGGAAAGAGTTGAAAGAAAAATTGATAACGCAAAATTCTACATTGCCAATCATACTCACACCAAGGCTTGAAAGAACATCTAAATTTTAATGTTGCTCAATATAAAAAAAGATATTTTTCATTGTTTAATTAAAAGACAATAGACAATTCCAGTCAAAGCACTGAATTTAGAAAGACAATATCATTGTTTCTTTTTTTTTTTTTTGGTGTTGGGGATCAAACTCAGGGCCTTGTGCTTACAAAGCAAGCACTCTAACAACTGAGCTAAATCCCCAGCCCCTATTGTTTCATTTTTAAAAAGAAATTGTTGTTCGTAGCACAAAAGTATTGTTAATTTTTTAACACTCATAATAAGGTACTCTTGTCTTTATCAAACATACAAAAGAAGAAGTAGTAGTAGAAGGATGGAGTAAATTGGAATTAAATCGGAATATAAGCCTTGTCAAACCAAGACAATTTACATTAATAATATTGGTTTTCATATTTTTTTATTTTACTCTAACAAGATCTCAATCAAGGGACATATAAAAAACAACTATTCTATAATAAAAGCAACAACTATAATCTTACACTCAATTATATCTTTATCAGTTCCAGTGGATCCAGGGAGAATCTGAAATCTTGGAGCTAGGCATGGACATATTTTTGCCACTGTGTAAAAGGATGGTACCAAGTTAATACAGAAAAAAAATGGAATTGAAGAGCTTTGCCTACTGATGCACAAATAAATATCTACATATTGAAGTAGTGTATGAAATGCGTGAGCCAAGCAGGTGACACAGGCTCATGATCCAGGGAAAACTCTGCCAGAATTTTCTATTAAACTGCGAATCACCAGACACTAAATGTCAAAAAGGACGAAGCTGTACATTTTATTTCCTAAATTAGTATTCCCCTAAATCACAATACACAATGTACCCCAAAACATGAGTATAATAATCATAATAAAAAAAGATCAAATTTGTCAGTATGTGGCAAATATAGCAGAAAATCACTTACAATTAGGAAAATAAAACTTTGTTACTCTACTGGTTATAAATATGCAAGTGCTGAAATATGAAAACACATAAATACTGTAATATACTGTTTTCAGTATCGCTCATTACAAATTATATATTGAAATTAATTTAAATATGGGATATCCACTTTGTTCAGCTTTAATCACTTGTTATTAGACAAGATGATTAAAAAGAGGATGAAGAAGTCTTCTCACACTTATTAAGTCAATTAACAAAACCTTATTATTGTCAGACGATGTACTGTACACTACAGATACAACAGTAAAAAAAAAATTGAGAGACATTCCTGCCCTGTAGTTTGGTGGGATAGTAAACTATTTTCAAAATAAACAGATTAAAATCAGTTTTAGGTAAGAAAGTGGACAGCAGGATGAGATTAATTTCTTTTTCTCTTTACACTTTCCTTTCACATTTCATACTATTTCTGTTGTCCAGTCAGATTTTTTCTTGTAAGAAGGCGTATTTAGTAAGAAAGAAATAGCACATAGGGATAATGTCATGACAATATTTGAAATGAAAATATTGTTGCTTTTACAAATGATTCCTTCTGAAAAAAATCAAGAAAACTCCAAACTTCTTCTTACAACAAAACCATCTGGTTGCTGCTATTTATCTCCCTGATACTAAGAGCACATAGCAGGGCAGAGTGAATAAAAGATGGTGCTAAAGGAAAGGAGCAAAGGAAGAGGGATCTTAGAACGGGACACATAGACATTCAGCTGAGGTGTAGACAGCACAAAGGAAAAATAAAACTTTTTGCACCAGCTCCTGGCTTCCATTCAGTCATAGAATTTAATGGGTTTTTTAAAAATGTTTTTTCCTAGCTTTGAATCAAAGACTGCAGACTGTGGCGGTTAAGCGTCATTGTGTCAGTCTGATTGGCTTGGCAGCCAAATAGAGGATTAGTAAAACACACTTCAGGGTGTGGTGACTGAGTCATGGGGGCATGATCTCAGGTACAGTATCTGATCTCTGGCCCCTTCCTCTCTAGTGTTGTCTTCCCACTCACTCTGCTTCCTGGCTGCCATGAACTGAGCAGCTTTGCTCTACCAGACCCCTCCACCAGGGTGTTTCTACTTTGCAGCTAGCCAATCATGGACTAAATCCTCTGAAATCATGGGCCAAACTAAACCTCACTTCTTCTAAATAGTAGATGTCAATTATTGTGTCCTATTGTGACTAGGAAGTTGACTAAAATACAGGTGTTCATTCCTGAAGTCATCAAATGTCTGATCAGAAAGTAAATACTTTATCCATGACAGAAATTAACAAGAAATAGTCAGAGAAGGCAGAAGGGATTCCAGGAGAAGGGATATTTTATCTGTGAACTAAAAGATGAGAAGATTTTATTAGACAACCTAGAGTATTATTTTGAAAAAGGAAGTGAGAGAGGGCAATTTTAGGAACAACAACAACAACAACAAAACCCAACACAGGGAGTCAAGTGAGACAGTTATAAGAGGTTACAAAGTAAGTCAGAAACAGGACCATATAGTGCTTTAATAACTACTACATGAAAAAATTTTGAGGCAAGCATGTCTATAATTCCAATAAATAAAGAAGGGCTGAGGATGTAAGTCAACGTGAAGACCCTAGGTTTCACTTCTAGCACCACAAAACAAAAATAAACAAAAACCTCTATTTTTCAACTGGAGAACCTTAGAAACCTTGGATGATTGCAGGAGGGGATGTGCCAAGATCATCATGACAATATATCAGTATGAGTATATGATCATCCTACAAAATATGGAGAGCATTGAAGAGGGAATGATGACTAAGGGACAGGTAAGCAGAAGGCCACAGTGTTGTCCAAGAAAGGTGACAGCCACTTACACTAAACATGTCTACAGAGGACATGAAGGAAAAGAGACTCTAGAGGCATAAAGATGGTGATTAATCAAAGTAAGTAATGAAGTAAGAACATGGAGAGTAAGACAATGGGAAGATATGAAGATGATCCAGAACTCCTGGCACGTGATTTTGATGAATTCTGACACTAGTGGGGAAAATGGGGCCAGTGTGGGTTTGTTAGGGAGAATTTCAAGAGAAACTTGAGTACACAGAGTTGAGGTGCTTTTGATACAACATATTCAAATGGGAAGGTTGAGTCTGCAGCAGAATATTCAAATCAACAGTGTTGCATACGAGTTAAATGTAGAAATATTTAAACCCAGAAAAGCTTGAGATATAAGGTGTTGCTACCACCTAGACAATATCTGCATAGTGTGCACTTGGGCACCAAGTAGGAGACTATGGGAAGAATTATCCAAGAGTGTCAAACACGGTCTGCTCTCTCTCTCTCTCCTCATTCCTGCATCCTTTCTGCAACTGTCAGAAGATCATGCCCAGTCATTACAGAATTAAGGAGTATTTACAGAGTTATCTGAGACATCAGAGCTTCTACCTTCTCTCTCTCTCTTTTCTCTCCCTCTTTCTACTAACTACAAAATCAGAGGCAGAACCTATTTGCTAAATCATAAAATTAAATAAAATATGTGCAAGAAATTCAGTTAAGGACTGCAAGTGATGAAATAATATGAATTATGCAGTTAAATTTAAAAATATAGGCTGGGGATTTAGCTCAGTGGTTAGAGTGCTTGCCTTGAAAGCACAAGGCCCTAAGTTTGGTCCCCAGTGCCAAAAAAAAATAACAAACAAACAAACAAAAAGTATATATAAACTGGTCAGTTGGATGTTATATTAGTAAGAAATAAATTAACTGTAAAGTCAAGTATATACATCATAAATGATCAGATATGAAAACATTAAATGTTATTTTATCTATCCAAAACATATACAAATAAAACAAATTGAAAAAATGTAATGCTAAAAACAGGATAAATTCTCATGAAAGAGTAGTGTTATTATAAATCAAAAATAAAATTATTAAAAACATTTAAAATAGGCAATGTATATTTTATCGCTATATAGGAAAACCAGATTAATGACTCTAGGAAAATATTTTACTAGAAATAAAAGTAAAAATTATAAAAACATTAACTATAATATCACTCCAAAATTTAGAAAGCGTAAAAATAATTTTCAGAATGATGAATGTAGCAGAAAAATCATTCTTTACTAATAGAGATAAATGTTTTCAAAAATATGGATAATTATTGGCAATATATAGATTAAGACATTTTAAATGCTACATCACTTAGCAACATAATACCATGTTTTAAAATGATAAGAAACATTTAAGAGGGCTGGGGATTTAGCTCAGTGGTTAAAGCGCTTGCCTTGCAAGCACAAGGACCCGAGTTCGATCCCCAGCACCAAAAAAAAAAAAAAAAAAAAAAAAAAAAAAAAAAAAAAAAAAAAAAAAAAAAAAAAAAAAAAAAAAGAAACATTTAAGAAAATAAAATACGGGGGCTGGGGATTTAGCTCAAGTGTAGAGTGCTTGCCTAGCAAGCACAAGGGCCTGTTTGATCACTAGCACCCCCCAAAAAGAAAAGAAAATACAATACTAATAATACAGTATTAAATGCACAGAAACTAAAAGTGCATATACTAATGTATTAATTTAATAAGACAATTTCTCCAAGCATAGATGGTAGATATCTATGGAATATGGAAACATGGTTGGGTTTCATGAAACAGTTTCACTGTTACGGCCCTAAAATGATTCGGCATCTACTACCTGTACAACAGTCAGGCACTCCACTCTGCTGGAAATGGGGACTTCTTCCTATCAGAGACTGTGGGGTAAAGAAAACCATTCCCTAGAATGCTGGCATCCATTCTGGAATGACGTAAACTTTCTAATCAACTCTAAGGCCAAAAGAATGTCTCCTTCTCCCTCTTGCCTGTCAGGAGGGAGTTTAATCCTTCCGCTGACAGTCAGGCAATTTCTGTACTGAGGTCTCAAGCCTGGCTGGGCAGCGGGACCGCACACTTTTCTCTGGACACGTGCTCCTCATTATGTCAGTCCCTTTCTCACGCCTGCTTCAGGGTGACCTTGAAAGGAAACACCCTGCAGAGGCAGAAGTCGGTCACTCTTCACTAGAGAACAGCGTAGCTGAGCTCAATCTGTACAAAGTTCCTCTTCTCTCAGAGGTTGTGTGGCACCATCACTGTACCTGTAAAATCAGCACAGGTCAATGTCTGTACTTAAACCTTCAAAAGAAGACACATCGCTGTGGAAAAGTGCAACTTCATGTGACTCTTCAAGTACATACGCGAAATATACAATGAAAAACAGCAAAATGAACGAATAAGAATGAAGTGAATAAGAATAAGAATGAAGACACATCACTGTGGAAAAGTGCAACTTCATGTGACTCTTCAAGTACATACGCAAAATACACAATGAAAAACAGCAAAATGAATGAATAAGAATGAAGTGCCAAAAGCTCCATTGCCTGCTGTCTATTTTAGAGCTTTTTGGCCCTCATTTCAACCATCAAATCATCACTACTTTGGGAGATACTCTCCTTTTAATACAGTTCTCAAGCTTTCACACACACACGCGCGTGCACACACACACACACAGAGTGCAGAGGTAAAAATTCATCTGTTCTGGGCTGGGACTTAACAGGGCTCCCACAGGGAGTTGGATATGCTGTTCACTGAACAAGAATTCCCAGTTTCAGAGGTCAGTAGGACCTAAAATCCAGGTAGGAATTTTGGGGTAAGCTTAACGAATAAAATAATAGATTTTATTTTTCTAATTACCACAGAGATCTGCCTGATGGTCTCTTGGACCAAAAGATACACCTTTTTTTTCATTCATACAGGGATGCACTATAGATGTGCTACTTCTCTGGATCCAAGCATCCTGATGTTTATTTGATGGGGAGCTACTGGGGATTGAACCTGGGGCCTTCACATAGAGCTACATCTTGAACCTATTCACTTTTCTTTTTTTTCTTAATTTTGAGACTTGGTCTCACTAAGTTGTCCAGGTCAACCTTACAATTCTCCTGCCTCCCAAGCATCATTCTAAAGTTCCTCAGGTAAAGCCAGTGAATAACTCACACTGAAAAACCACCAGGCAAGCTAGGTGTGGTAGCCTTTGCTGTAACCCCAGCACTCTGGGAGGTGAGGCGAGGGGACTACAAGTTCAAGACCATCCTGGGAAATTTATGTAGTGGGACAGTTTCTAAATAAAAATTAAAATAAGAAAGGGCTGGAGATGTAGCTTAGTATGAAGGTTACAGGTCCAAATCCAAGGACCTCAAATAACAACAACAAACATCACAGGCCAATGTCAGCTGTTACAATTGCTGAGTTCAAAATCTTTGCTGCAGGAATCTTATTTCTATTTGTTCCCCCTGCTTACAATAGTTCTTCTCCAGAGTCTCAGATCCCCATCTACATTTGGGTCCCTGCCCTCTCTCACATACACACCCATGCCCACCCTCTGCCCACATCCTTCCTAGGAACTATAATTCTATGATTTCTATATAGCAGTCTACTTCAGGACTATATGAATTTGGCTATAATAGGTTGTAAGAAACATCACTATCAAGTTATAGGTTTCTAAATTAAGATCAGGAAGGTTGTGGGTCTCCTGAAGCTACACATCTGACACAGGGGAATGTGGGTAAGCCTGGGGTCAATAATGGGCAAAACACCTGCTGCTACCGGCTTTCCATAGGTATTTCATGGTCCATACAAATTATATGGTTCTATCCAATCAAATGCCTTAAATACTGTTGATTGTCTTCTATGGTGTTAGAACATGTGAGTACTAAAAAGAAGAGTGTGATACAGCCTCTACTCCAAAGACGCATACAGCATAGAAGTGCTAAAGAGAATTAGAGCACCTGGGGAAATTTGCCCTTACACACTCCCCTTAGCTTCTAAGTATCATACCTGGGAAACTTCAAAAAATATGAAAAGCTGGGAGAAATGCTCATCAAATGTCACGTCCATAGAAGAGAAGCTCTTCAGAGAAGCAGTCCAGAAGGAGAAAAGAAACAAGTACAGAAAACTGTCATCTGAGGATTATACGAGCAGGTGAAAAGCTGAAGGAGACACAGAAAACAGAAGACTGGTAGTCGTGGCACATACAGGGAACTGCATATTTCCAAAACACATTTTAATAAGAGAAAAGGAAAAAAAGTAAAGAAATTGTCCTTCCATCAGGCATGAGCATGGCAAAGGTTTTCCCTCCAAACAGTGGGAATGGAGTCAAGGCTGTGCATATCCACCACAAGGTAGAGCTCACTGGTGGGGATTTCACGTTCCTACTAGAGGACGGCATGTGTTCACCTCAATAATTCAACAATTTGGCCTTGAATCCAAAGAAAGGAAGGTGACATGAAAGAACATGTCTGTAAATATGCTTCCTTTCTGGAAAATGGAGTTTGTTTGAAACAACATGACAGATCTCTCCTAAATTGAAAGTAAGCAAGGAAAGAACTGAATAGTTAACTGCTGAATGCATGATGAGCAAATAGAAAGTTTAAAAATAAAGAAAAACACAACAAAATCTACATGTGAATAATTTAAAGACAATGTGAATCAGAAAAAGGAAACATTATCTTGTAGTTAAAAGGAAAAATAATGCTTCCGAAAAACATTTGAAACTTAAATAACAGAATGGTACAATGAGGTACCATTTACCCACTCAACATAATGTCTAAAATTTAAAATGCTGGCAATATCACATTTTGTTAATAATGTGACATAACCAGAACTCTCATACATTATGGATAGGAACATAAAATGGTACCACCACATTGGCAAAAGACACAGCAGTTGTATGTAAATTTAAACATATAATAGTCAAATGAGTGAAGAATTCTACTTTGACAGCTTTAATAATAAAAAAGACATCTCAGCAAAAAGATCTACCTGAGTACAAATGCTAGTTTTCTACATAATGGCCCAAATTATGGTATAGTCATACTGTGGAAAACTACTCAGCAACAAAAATGAGCACACTGGTAATAAGCACAACTACACAACCCTTACAAATAGTCTAGTGTATGAAAGAAGCCACACAAAAGCAGTACATATTGTATAATTCAGCTGGTTTTGTTTGAATAAACAAAACCAGACTTCTGATTTCAAAAGATCAGAATAAATGCTGTCTCTGATATGGGGCAAAACTGACTAGGAAGGGTTATATGGGAACGTTATAGGTTAAAGATAGGAGTCTTAGATATTCAGTATATGCATTAGTTAAACGTCACTGAATGGCTCATTTAAGATATGTATATTTTCCTTATGCAAATTTAACCTCAAAAGAAAATGAGAAACATATATTGAATTACAGTTAATTCTGTGCACACTGTAGTATATAATGAAATGTGGTATTCATTATAGCATTATCTATTGTTTTGTAACCAACTGCTGTAAAATATAGTTCCTTAAAACAATAGATATTTATTATACAGTTTTTGTAGGAAAAAGTGGTCTTAGCTTAGCTAATGGTTCTGGCTCACATTCTTTCAGGAAGTTGCAATCAATGTTCAAGCAAGAGCTGCAATCACCTTAACACTTGACTGGCACTGGACCGTCCTCTTCCAAGTTCACTAGGGTGGCGCCCGGGAGGAAGCTTCAGTTCCTCCTCAACTGCATTTCTCTGTGGGGTTGTTCACAACATGACTATTTGCCCAGAGTGAGCAATCCATGAAAGATTACACGGGGGAAGACTTAGTGCCTCTTATGATCTGGCCTTACAAGTCATGCACCATCCATCACTGTATTAGTCAACTTTCCTGTCACTGAAAAACAGTACCTCAGAGCCACAAATTACAGCCGCACCTTGGTTCATGAATTTAATTATTTCCATGATTGTGGCTGCAAACCGAATGGGACAGGAACTGAGGTACAGTGTAAAAGAGAAAAGGTTTAGTTTGGTTCATGGTTCAGGGAATTTAGTCCATGCATGGTAGGCTTGTTTCACGGTAAAAACATCATAGTAAAAGCTACTCACCAACTACTCACCTCACGGCAGCTGGGAAGCAGAGAAAGAAGGGAGGAGATGGAGAGTGAGACATACTCCCAAAAGTAAGCCCCATCTTCCAACAGCACATTTAGCTATAAACCCAGCAACAGATCAATCTATTGATGACAATAGTGCCCCCAATATACAATCACTTCTTAAAAGTCCCATATGTGAACACATGATATTGGCAGGTACTCTAGACCTAAACACCAGGAGTCACGTTGACCAATTCTGATGCCATGTGGAAGGGGACAACACAAGAGCAAGAACATCAGGATGTGAGGATCATCTCAGGCTTGTCTACCACAATGGTAGAGATGACTACAACTTCCTTTAATGCACTCCAAGAAAGACAGATTGATAGATGGATAGATTGGATTTATTTATAGACATAAGATAAAACACACATAGCAACACATTCACAACTGTATGATCTAAGTGGCGGGTATACATATATGTCAGTATACTTTTCTATATGCTTGAAGTATTTCAAAATAAAATATTAGGGGAAATTATCTAATCCAAAGTATATATGAGAAGACATGTCCTCCTCTAAATATAAAAGATAATCCCTAAGAAGAATTCAGTCTAATTTGGAGGCAGAGATGCTAAAGCATAATGGTGGAAGTAAGGCATAGATGCTTTTGCAGCTGACAGCACTGGAGGAAGTGTTTGCGTTTGGTTTCCAGCAGAAAAGTGAGAGAGGCTCAGAGTGGATCCCTCCATATTTCCCAAAAATAAGACAGGGAAAAGATACTTTCTATGTATGTTGGTGATGAAGATTGCTGCAGAAGGGAAGCTGCTTTGGGAGTAGAATTCAAGAGAAGAGAGCAATGACTTGTGCTACTGATGTTTTAACACCAGATGGGAATAGTGACGTCTCAGTGGGGCTAGTGGAGATTAATGACAAGCACAGAAATTAAATGCATCGCCATACCCGCTCCTAGATCCAAGCATATTCCCAAGGATAAAAGGGTTGAGGGTAATACTGGGAAAGACGGTAAGAAAGAATGGCTAGACTAATAGAAAATCATAATAGTAGTTTCTTTTTTTCCCCTGGGTGTTGTTATCTTAAATAAGTCTATGTGCCTTTCGCACTTTCAAAATGTATAGGAATTATTTTTCTATAATTGGCATTAATAATATTTTAATATACTTTAGTGACATGTTAGAAAAAAATCTTAGAGAAGGGGAAATTTCCTCATCTGGAAATTACTTCCAGTGTTACCATGATACTTCTTAAAGACAATATGGCTTTTTCTCAAAAGGTACATTTCAAAGAATGTTTTTAAAAATAATGTTTTTAAACAATGACAAAAAGTAATTCTTAGGCCGGTGTTTGAGTTTCCTTTAACAACAACAAAAGTCAGGTGAGTCATTTCATATGATTAAGCCAAATATTAACAGGGACAAACAGAAGCTAAAACTTTCGTGGACACCCACACAAACATTGAGAAACAGGGAGGGCTAGACACAAGCTAAAGACAGACTTTGGCTTTTGTTCCCATTGTGCATGCTCTGCTCCATGGCCCCTCCACGGAGTCTAGACAGACAACAGACATCAGAAAGAACCATATGCAAACAAAGCAGTTTAGAACACAATGTACAGCATGCTTTGGAGACTGGAACTGCCCCTCGCCCCTAATTGCTAGAAACTTAGATCAAAAACCGAGTCTGGGCAATAATAGCTAGAGCAGGAGAGGGTGGTTCAGACAACGCCTCAGAAGTGATCTCAAGTCCAACAGGCCTCTCTCTCACTGGCAAGGGATTCAAAGGAATTTGGTTACCACGATTTCATGCACTTTGGAGAAAGCATAAAGATCACAGGAAAAACTGCAACCACTCAGTCTTCTCATTTGCTCTTTAAATTTTGCTTATAAATTGTCTTACTTCTCTTCCTACTTTCATTTTTCTTTGTTAAAGGACCTGCACAGAACCTCTATGATTGCTCCTTTCCTATTTTATCCTTGGTACAATGCAGAGCAAACTGGGGAGGAAGTTAGCCACTGTGCCCCTGCGGCTAAGAAAACAATCAGTCCCCAACTGAATGCATCATCCTGCTCACACCTGCATGGGTTTGTGAGACCTGCGCTCTGCAGGTGTGGCAGGATTTCCTGGAGCCAGTGAGCAAGGCCCTGCAATGACTAAGAGAAAAATAATTCCTTAACAGTTAAAGTCTTCTACAGAAACAGAAGGAAAAGCACCATATAAGAATCTCAGATTATTTTTTATTAAACAGTAGGTGCTTTTGTAATGTACTTTACTTTCTCCTTCTGTCTTTCACAGACGCTAGAATTTTTTAAAGCGGGGCTAACCTGTATCTACTGATGCCAGTTGCTACAGGCAAATCCCACCTGCTCACATCAACATGTGAACAAGATCTCCCAAGGAGCATCCCAGCTACGAACTCCAGTGTCTCAGGACACGTTGAGGCAGCTGTCTGTTCAGAAGACAAGCAATAAAATATTCTATAAAGACACCCAGTTAAATTTCCAATTAAAATGATTTAGTGCCTTCATTTTTTTAAGTTTTCCCAAGGTTTGCTGATGACTAAAATTATGTAACGAAGCTTTCAAGGTTTTAAATCTGCTAATTAATCTCTGCACTTTTACAATAACCCAAAGCAATAAAAGACACAAGGAAAAGGAGCAGACTCCTGTCTAAGGGAGGTAACCCTTGCTAGGCAGGCCCCTTCCGGCCTTGGGAGCTAGTGGCTTAAAGCGGGTCAGAACATCATTTGCCATATGCATCGAGAGCAGCCTGGTGAGCAGTCTCGTCATAAGGCAGCTGTGTCAAAAGTGATTCTGCTTCTGCTGCAATCCCTGCTGAGATGCCCGCTGCACGCCAAACCTCTGCATTTCAAAGTGCTCAGCAAGTGGAGTGGGAGGGATGACACAGCTTTGTGGATCTTGAAGGGTGGAACTTCCGGCAATAGAGTTCAGAGAGTGATTAAAATGATTCTGGGCAAAGTCACAGCCAGACAGGAGGAATAAGTTCTGGTGCACTGTTACCTAGAAAAGTGATTTTAGATAATACTGTATTGTATAATTCCAAATGCCTAGAAGACAAGATTCTGAATGTTCTCATCACAAAGAAATGATAATTGTTTGAGATGACGAATAATTTAAATATTCTGACTTTATCATTACACAATGTTTAAATGTACTGAAACACCAGGTACCGCATAAAGATGTACAATCATTATGTCAATTAAAAAATAAATTGTAAAACTGAGTCTCGAAAACTCGAGAGGAAAAACTCTCTAAGGAGAATTCAGGAAACCAATCTGTTAAACTAATGCAGATATGAAATAGAAAGCCACTGTTAAAACAGCTTAAAGGAATGGAAAGAGACGGTTTGGAGCAAAATAATGACCTGTATTTGTGACATGAAGCTAAATGGACCAAAAGGGAATACTTCTTATCCCAGATTGAAGTTAACAATGGGCTGAGATGCACCGGCTCAGCTGTGCCACTGTTGTGTGCATAGAGTAAATAGCTGTGCCCACTATTTACCTATCACTACTCAGCCCCATTCCCGCCTTCTATTTACTGTGCTGGAGGCTGCAGACGGTATTTCTCAGGCTCGCTTGCCAGAAACTGCTGCTTTCTGTTTAGGTTCTGCCAATGGAAGATACCAAAGGAGGAATGAAATGGGGACGTAGCACAAGCTCCTCTGCATTTCAGATTCCAATCGGCATCACAGGAGGAGCAGCGGGATGCTATTAGTGCAGGCAGAGCTGCGACAGAGACTGGGCTCTATTTGACCACCAATATTTTGGCTCTCTCTGATCCAACATTTCTCTGGTAGGAAAAGTGGCAAAGAGCAACACGGGAGAACCCCGAGAAGGTTCAGCAGAATGGTTAGCAGGTCAAAGTGGGAGCTGAGAAGAGTCTGCCAGAGTTGGCAAATAGGAGGATGTCAGCTCCAGTTTGGGTAGAATAATGGAAACTCTGGTCAGAGTTGTGTTACGGCTCCCATGATCTCTGGCCCCTGGTGGAACACCCTCAAGTGAGGGTTAGAAGCTGCAGTTTGCATCTATTCAGTAGACTACAGCAAAGGTGAAGAGGCTTTGCAGATAATTAAGGTCCTTAGTTAGTGAGCTTTGAGTTAATCGGAGGAAAGTTGATCCTGGGAGAGCCAGCCCGTCAGGGAGGCCTTTAGAAGCAAACCAAGCCTCAGAGGTATTCTCCTGGATTGAAGAAGAATACCAACTGCTTTACTGTCAAATGCCTGAAGAGAGGGCCAGCCCCTAGGAACTGAGTTTCCCAGCCTACATCTCTAAGAAAATGAATTCTGTCACCAAACATGTGAGTTTGAAATAGCTAAAAAATCTCAAATGAAATGACAGCCTCAGACAACACCCTAATTCAACTCAATGAAACCCTGAGTAGAGAGCCCAATTAACTCCTGCCTGGGTACCTGACCCACGGAAACTGAGATAAGTTTCTGTTAAGGGTTTAAGTCCCTAGGTTCATGGTTATTGGTTATGTACCAAGAGAAAAGTAATACAAGGACAGAAGTAGATTTCAGGCACACACACACACACACACACACACACACACACACACATACACACTCTATTCCTCTAGGCTGAACAAAATCCTCGTATCAAACAGATCCATCATTTGAATGCACACTACCACTGCCAACCTACACAAAACAGCCTACTGTGGGGGGCGGGGATTTAGCTCAGTGGTTAGAGTGCTGGTCTTGCAAGCACAAGGTCCTGAGTTCAATCCCCAGCAACAAAAAAAAAAAAAAAATCAAAACAAACACACAAACAAAAAAACCAGCCAATGGCTAAAACCCAGCCAGAGGACTGGACCCCACTACATGGGGGATTCAGTGTTGTTTTTGTATTTTTATTATTGTTGTTTGGCTTCAGAGAGAAGAGAGATGAAGAAACTCTTCAATTAGTGTATACAGATTCTCACTAAACAATAACAAAACAAAACCTGTGGAAAGAGTATCTGCAATAGTTACATGAAAACAAAAGGTCACCCTTGTAATTCTGAGGTTTCAGCAACTGAAATAGAAATAAACAGTGTTGATGCATCTTTCCTGGGTGACTAGGTAGTTTGTTTTCCCTGCAAGGGAGCACTTCTCACATAGACAGTGGTGCCAAAAGCATCCATGACAAATTCGCAAGCGGAAGCACAGATACCCTGGTCATCGACACGGCAGTGCCGAAACGCGGAGCGTCGTCATGTCCAGCGGCGCTGAAACTCCTTAAGAAAGCAATCTGAATAACCTTGTCACATCCATTTTCCACACCTTTCCTTTGGCAAGCCCTCTATGTTCCTGTGAAGCCTCATTTCCCCCTCTATTGCCAAAGGCTACCATTTCATATCACACACCAAAGTGTGAGAAATGTCAAGGTAATGAAAACTGACACCGTAGCAAAGAGAAGGGGAGCCACAGCCATTGTGGAGAAAGCTTGGTCAAGATCCTTGTCAGCAGAGCACCGAATCGCCCTGGCTCTCCTGCCGCTGCTCTCCTCAGAGCAAGAGCTGGGCTACAAGGGAAGACACCTCCTCCATAGCAGTCACAAAACGGCTCTGCATTAAAAAACAAAACTACCTATGACTTTGAGAGGTTTATTACACATTCAGAGTACTACTTGCTTAATAAACTGCTGTTTAGCTTTTACCCATGCCTCTGATCAAAGAAATTTAAATCTTTCTTAAAGAAAAGCATGCATTAAATCATGAACCCGGCTTATCAGCCACCACTTGCAGAAACGGCAGGACAGAATCAAAGACTTCGTTCGGGAGTCCAGAGGCTCAGGTTTCACGGGCAGAACAAACACTGATATACACTCGGTCTTTGGCCAAGTCAGGAAATTTCTTTCTTCAGCTTTCAATTTCAAAGAGTGAAATCTTTTTCAGACCTTGAACTTTTTCTATTCCTATTGCCCGGGATTCTCATTTGCAAAAAGAAATGTTGGCACCCAGTCGAAAAAGGACACTGGGACTAGTGCTGTAGTTGAAGTAATCAGAGATGTGCGTTTGGAACGGCCTCATTTCAACAGCACGCTCACACAGTCGCATAGATTCCCACGCCGCTGGGCTGGGCAAAGCCACTGATTAGATGCTTATGTTGCCCAGAGGCAAAATAACTCTGAAAGGAGGATAATTTTAGGGCTAAGAAGGTTAATGTCTTTATCTAGAGTAAGGATTAACTCCTGATTGAACATATAAAGGTCACATCTGGAACAAAATACTTTTGTAACAGAACAGAAATGGAGACAGAAAACTAACTTTTGGAGGAACACATGCTGGATACAGGACAATGCCCTAGTTTCCCTTTCATGAGCCTCTCCCTTCCAATATTTGGTCCCTTAACAGGATCATAACTTGTATGAAATGTCCCATCCTGATACACTCTTTTGTCGTGTCTTGGGGGGAGCTGAAACCCATACCCCACATCTGCAGTACTGGACGTGGAGCAGTGCTCTGTGAACTCCTCCATCCGGTTACATCCCAGCCAGTTTGCTGACCCTAGTTCTCGACCCTCCTGTGGTCTGTGACTCAGCATGCCACATACAGCCAAGCTCGTGACACGCCTCCCAGTTCTGAGTTAGCTCTGCTCACCAGGTGCCAAGAACACCATCTTTCCTTTCCAATCCCGGGGACGGGTCCCAGGCTTCACTCACGTTCCACAGTAACCAGGCACTCCACTGTAGACCACAGTAATCACCCCTCTGCTCCAGCTTCATTACCAAGTATTCCATTTGCCACTGTACTTCTTTCTCCAGGGTCGCGACACCACTCCACAGTAAATCTCCCCTCCCACACCACTGTCCACAGCTGTCTCCCTGATGCCTGTATCATTACACTTTTACTGCATAAATATACCGCCTCCTCTTTTTCTTCTTGGCTCATTGAATCTCCTGTATCTCCCCCACATGGTGTCTTAGTTCAAGTTCTTTTCATTTAGCACTGGTCAGAAAAATAAAGAGATCACTCTAAACATCTGCCCTTTAACGGAAGCCCGAGTCAGCCAATGTCAGGAATTTATCTAAATGGTGAAAGGACAGATTAAGGATGAAATAGAGAATCAAGAATATCAGCCAATAATAAATGCTGGAGGGGTTGTGGGGGAAAAGGAACACTTCTTCACTGTTGGTGGGAGCGTAGACTGGTATAGCCACTATGGAAATCAGTGTGGAGATTCCTAAAAAAAACTAGGACCAGAGGTTCCATTTGACCCCACTATTTCCCCTCTTGGTATCTTCCCAAAAGAATTAAAAGCATCATACCACAGAGATACATGCACACTCATGTTTATAGCGGCACAGTTTGTAATAGCTAAATCTTGAAAACAGCCCAAATGCCCATCAACAGAGGAATGGATAAAAAAAGAAGTTTTTTTTTTAATACAATGGAGTACTACTCTGCCATAAAGAATGATAAGCTTGAGACATTTTTAGGTAAATGGATACATCTTGAGACCATACTCTTAAGTGAAATAAATTGGACATACATGTTTAAATAGAGCATTGTTTCTCTGGTGTGAGAAACAGAAAATGTAAATAAGGACTAAAATGTATTATATTGGGAAAAGGAAGAAATCGTTCAAATGAGAAAGGGAACAAGGGAGGGGGAGGGGGAAATGAATGGAAGGACAAGAAAAAAAGAAAAAAAATGGAAGCAAATCTTTTGTAAATAAGGAGGGGGGAAGGGGGAAGGGAGGGGAGGGAAATGAGAAAAAAAAGAAGCAACAAGATATATCACGTACAGGTACAAATCCCCTATGAGGATATCACTATGTACATCTAAAATGTACCACTAAAATAAAATTTAAAAAAAAGAAAGAATGGTATCACAGACAAGTGTTATCCCGCAGTACAGAGGAATGACTAATACCTGAACAACCTGTAGGGAATGACAGAGGGGCCTGAGAGCAAATCATATCAATCAGAAACTGCATCTCTCTCTATTAGAGAGTGTTTTGCCTCAACACAAAGTATTTGTAATGTGTATCTGGAGTTGATAACTACTGAGTTACCCTCACTATTGAAAGTCCTCCTCAAGTGGAATTGAGCATGTATGTAGAAAAAGACAGAAGAAACCAGCTGGAGACAGGGTATGGGGAAAAGCTTCTGGCAATTGATTTCTTTTCAATTCTTCTCATTATTTCACAAATTTTACTTCGGTAAATGGATCTTCAGTGGCACATGAAATGGAGCTTTGGATATTTGGCTATAACAAATAGTTGAGGTACCCCCCACCCCGATACTGACTCTTATTTATTTGCTTCAGTTGCTCTCGCTGTGAAATGAGGGGGTTGGTGATGCAGGCCAAGACTCCTCCCAACTCAATCATTCCTGGCCTTCTATACTTGAGCATCTCCCAGTAAACACTTTCTCATCTGAGGCAATGCCAACATACGAAGCCTCCTGTTCCCCTATCACCCTTTTCATTATCCTGAGAAGGTGCTGGAAGGTACTATTTTTCTGGAAAGCACTCACTTCATACTTGGGTGGCTCTGGCTTGGGCATCAGAGCAGGCGGCTCTGGAAGGACTTTGCAAAATGACACGGGCACTGAGGTATTATAGAGAACACATGAGCAGAAAAAAACCATCTCATCCCCAAAAGACAAAAACCCTGAGATCAAGTACTTTAGCAACCCTCTGCAGCTGCGGGGAGGAAGGAACTTGGCGAGTGACTTTCCAGCTTTCACAGAGCAGAGAAACATTTGTGCATTACTTGTTTCCAGCCTGAGTGGGGGCTTTTCGTGAACAAGAAATTTTGGGGACACACTGCCACCTCCTGGCTCTCTTCTTTACAGCAAGGGATGCTTTCTAAGGCCCAAGCCGTGGAGTCTTCCTCACCCAGACATCAAACATATTTGGATATATCAGAAAATACTGATGTTACAAACCTATTAATTCTGAATATCGGATCAAATTTAGAGGGTTTTATAGAGTAAACTGTTCAAAATAATATTCTCTATGTATATTCAAAGTCACACAATCAAAAGAAATCTTGACTAAAATTAATAGACAAGGTGCATGAGGAGTCCTTCAAAAGCAATCTTCAATATCTCATTTATATGTAATAGGATTTTTTAACAAGTAGGAGTGTTTTCAACATATTATGTCATGTGAGAGCGCTGAAAGAGCTTTTACATTTGGAACTTACATACATGCCACATAACAATACGACTACACTCTTCTTAAACACTTCTGGCATTTGGTATTGTCAGTAATTCAGATTTTTCCCTCACTGAATCACACACTATTAACTTCTGTGATTAATTTTCTACTATTGGAATGGTGCAGAGGTTAAAAGTTAATACGGATATAAATGGAACAAGCTCTGTAATTTTATCAGGAAAGCACTTTGAGGCTAAGAGTTCAGGAACATTTTGTTTGAAATGGGTTCTGTGTTTCTCCATCACCAACAGTGCTCTTTGGTTTTAGAACCTCTGAATGTTTTTAACCCTCTCCCCCAATTGTTCACAGTGCATGGTGCTGGTCTGTGTGTGTGTGTGCGCGTGTGTGTGTGTGTGTGTGTGTGTGTGTGTGTTAGTGAATGATGTTTGGTAGTGAAGTGTCCATCTCCCCTTTTCACCTTTTCCCCTTTTCACCAGGCCACAATAGAAATTAAGTTTAAATTATTATATAGTGAATCACTTAGTTCCATGTTGTCTTGAATTTCTCTACCGTGAAGCTAGATTTTGGCATGGGTTCTGCCTTTGTATGACCAAAGGGTCCATTAAAATGTTACATTTAACCTCCCCCCACCTTTTAAAAAAATCTATCGATAGAGCAACAAGAAAAAACTTGGCATTTCTAGCCAACAAGGCTTTTAAAAATATTGATATTCAGTCTCAGATCACCCGAATTCATAAGCCTAATGGGAGAAGAAGCAGAACTTACCCATCTTCAACTTACTCTCCCCTTGGTGTGCCCTTCTGTGTTTCAATGCACAGTGCTCTCCCAAGTTACTGAAACATGAAAAAGGCAGATGCTCACAGATGCTCTTGACACAGATAAAGAAGGACCTTCCTCCATGAATGTCCCAGGAGAGGAGAGCATTCTCAGGGATGGTCAAATTCTGCAAGGGACTCATTTCATATATACTGCCTGGTATTTGCAATCATCTGCTGTTGTGTGCCAACCTCTCATTCAGCAGACAAGACTACATGCTCAGGTTTGGGAGGCACAGCAGTGCAAAGAACATAACCTTGACTTTGGAGGGCTGTCCATGGAGCTCACATGTACTTTCTCTCATTTCTTGTCTCTGCAATCCTAGGAAAATCACTTAGGCCTTTTGAGGCTCCATTTCCTCATTTAGAAAAGTGAGATGGCAATACGTATCTCTCAGTTATTAAAGCCACAATGATTACATCCTATGTCCTATGGGACACTTACTTGTTTATGTACCCAGCACTGTGATAAACACATTGCATGAATTCGCTTACACTGACATCTTTATTATCACCCTTCCCATTTCACACATAGGGGACTGAGAAAAAAGACAGGTTAAGACATTTCCCTCAAGGTCACGAAGCTCAGATATAGCAGGGCTTCGCACTAAAACAGAACAAACTCTAGAGGTGGGCCTCACTTGTGACACAGTCTGCTCAGCCTAGTGTTAGCAAGTAGTGTGTACACACACACACACACACACACCTCATTTCATAAGGATTATGTCAGCAAATCACAAAGACCAAGTTTCTGACTTCGCCATCACTCTTGATATTGTATTCTGTGCATAGAAGGCTTTAGGAATTGTTTCCTGTTTGTTGTATTATTACAAAACTACAGACATTTATCATCACAGAGTCCAAGTACATGGGTAGCTTATAACAGCAAAAGTGTATTTTGTCACAGTTACAGAGGGGAAGTCTGAAAACAAGCTGGTAACAAAACCATCACCCCTTAAAATGATTTGGGGAAATCACTGGTATTCTGTTGTTCGTGGATTTTCATTGCAATCCTCCATCTTCACAGGGCATTCTCCTTGTGTTTGTCTTTACATTGCTGCCTTCTCCTAACACTTCCAGCCCTCATAGTGGATTAGGGCTCCATTTCACTCCATTTCACTTCTGTATAATCCCATATGACCTTCTCATACCTAATTTCATCCTCAAGGACCCCCTTCCAGACAAGATCATATTCTGCAGTTCTGGGAATCCAGAACTTTAATATATCTTTTGGAAGAGATACAACTCAACCCATAACACCTAGATGATCTTAAATGAGTAACTGAAACCAAAGAATGTGAAATCAGATAGGACTGGGTTCAAAATAAGTGTCAGTTTCCTTAACTGCTAAACAAGGACACTAGCAGCGCCTACCACGGAGATTGTATGTGATTTTTAAATAACATGCATAGAAACCTGAGCGCTGTGTTTGACACATGGTAAACCCTTATTCCCACTGCTCTTATGCATGCACTCTACCTGGCGTCTCCCCTGGAAAGCACTTCTACTGAAACGGCTGCTTTCCTCAGAGAGACGGATGCCTGGAGCCTTCAGTCAGGCAATTATATTTCCAGACTTTCCCCCAACCTTCTGCTCTCCTTTGAAAGACAGTGAAACATACCCACTTACCCATCACACAGTCAGAATAATCACTCTGATTTAAAAGTTAGAAGTTTCACTCTCTTGGCATTATGCTTGGAGATTCAGCAGGCCAGACTAAGTCGACTTTGCCTCTCATCATTATCAAATCTGGCTTCTGAGCACCCTACCGTGTGACACAGGAATTGGCTGCAGCAAGAAGCTATCACTGGAGCAACTGCAGGGAAAGGGAAGTGGAAATTGGTGGCTTCAGATACGCCTGCTGCAGAAGGCAGCAGATGAAAATTAACGCACCTCCTTAATCACAATGCTGCATCTCAGAATCTTCAGCTGACAGAAATGATAATCATTTGGTTCATTGATTCTGGGATTAATCACTGAAGTTAATCGTGGCATGTATTGATTCGATTTCTGCTGGCTGTAAGTAAAGTGTTCAAATTACTTATTCTATCCTGACAGGAATAGGTTCCCAAAACAAAGGGAGTCAAAGATGAGCTATTACACCTGACAGCCTGCACAGCACCTAGTGACAGTGCTGAAGACCCGTCCTTCAGCAAGAGGGCCTCTAATAGGAAAGGATCAAGCACCTGTTCTTGCTATTATATACTGGTGTTTCGCAGAGTTGATCCATCAGTGTCTAGAAGAATTCAAAGTAGCTTTATCTTAAAGAATATGAATTCAAAATCTGGCTGCCAAGGCAAGGAAATCATACGGGCAAACAGCAAAACAGGCCCATTGCACCAACTTGACTTCTATTGGCAAACACCAGCATCTGTCACTTCACAGTCCTCCAGAGTTGGCTAATGGTGCTCTAGCAGCCGGCAAAAGCACAATTTGCAAAGTGATGACACAGTGTACTGCCCTTCCCAAGATATGCTTTGCGAACCTCTGGTCTGATAAATGTGATCAACTAGCTTTTATTAGGCATACTCTCCAAGTGAAGCTTCAAACGTTTGTATTTGTAACATGACTGCACTCACGAAAGGTAGTGAAAGTCTCAAAATATAATAATAATAAACAGGGACTACAGTGAAAAGAATAAGGGGGATAGGGAATCAAACAAGGAAAGAGAGAACTACAATGTAAACAAGGAGGCAGAATGCTTCTACGGGCTTCACACTGATCAGATGGAGGATTAAACTATCATTTAACTCCAGGTCTCTCAAGCTCAGCGCTGACGACGTTTTCGGTTGGACAATCTGTTGTGAGGGACTGCCTGACCACTGCACGGTGTTTAGCAGATTCTTCGTCTTCCATCCACTGAATGCACAACCCTATCCCTTCTTTAGCATGGAAAATATTTCCAGGCACTGCTAAATATCCCCTGGGGCAAAATAAAATACAGTTTAAAAGCACTAATTGAACTCTACATTTTTTATTTTTTAATGTTTCTTTTTAGCATGTATTTGTAATACATAATGATTACATTCATCATGGAGAATTGATACATGCACTCAACACATCTTAATTCTTTTTACTTCCCCGCCCCCCTCTTCTCCCTCCACCCTCCCTCCATCTCTTGGTCTCTTTCCATTTACAAAAGATTTGATTCCATTTCCTGTTATGTATCCTCTATTTTTCCCTTCATTTATACTTTGGGTTTCTCATGTAAGAGAGATCAAGTGATATTTAGGTTTTGTGTCTGATGTATTTCACTGTATATTATGGTCTCAAGGTGCATCTATTTTCCTACAAAAGGCAAACACATGTAGTAACATTTCAAGCATAACCAATAAAAGAAATGCATTATATAAGTTCCAAACAAAGTGAGAGAAAATAATCTGATAAGAAACAAAGAAATAACAACCAAAAAACTTAACTCCCAATAGAGCAAAATGCATATAAAAATGAGATGAATGTGCAAACACAAATAATGGCAGAAAATAATTCCAAGTATGTACATCATAACACAGAGTTCTGTTTGCAGGAGGCAGCATGAGAAACTGTATGGACTCACTTCACCAAATTCATTTCAATTAAATTTTATGTCTATAAAAATTGTCTGCAGGGAATATAGCAAATAAGAAATACTTTTTTATAATCTAGCGAATCTTGGTGAAAACAGTGGGAGTTGGTGGCCTTGAGTGATAAGTCCACCCTCCCTCATCCCTGTCCTACAGCCCAGCCTATCAAAAACAGGAATTGGGAGCTATGCAATCAACCAAATCCAGAGCAACTCAAAATTACAAGGCAAATGACATTATTATTCCAGTGTACAAATACCAAGGTAAAAAGACAAAGGCAACAACCTGATATTCCTGCCTGATCCAGGTTGTTGGAAGGAGTTTGATTACATTCTCAACTACCAGGATAGACTCTTCATCTATGGTAAAGTAAATCTACCTAGTCCTTCTGCTCATTCCAATTTGTGTGGTTCACAGGTGACTGTGTGGCCTAAGGATTCTAAACGAATAGGACAAAAACAAATTACTGGACTTCTGGGAAATAAGAGTCATGGTACACTCCTGAAATGTCACTGCAGCAGAAATTATAACCACAGTCAGAGTAAATCTAAATAAGCTAATAAACAGAGAGAAATAGACAGAGCTAAGAGCATCACAAAAGAAAGTACCTGGGATCTTGAATAAACTGTCTTGGAACTCCGTAACGTAACTCTCCAGTTGTGTCAGCCAGTGCAGTCCCCTTATGTCACAAGTCACTTTGACTTGAGCGGATTTCGCACTTGCAAGATCATGCAACAAAATTTCGACATAGGTGGCCTCTGGGACCAGAGACACTGCTCTAAATCATTAGGCCATACCTACTTCGTCAAAGAATAAGGAAGATTGAAGAGTCGAGTATGCCACCCATCAGATACCAGTTTTCCGAACTGATGAAGTCTATCATCCATTTTACAGAAGCAGGAAGAACAGCATCCAAAGGTATGAGAAACAGTAAAGTAATCAGACATCAGGGTCATTTTGTTTGTTTTTAATTAATGTATGTGTTTGATAACTTTTTGGTCTTTGGGACTCCTACGATTTTGTCATTGTTTTCATATTCTGGTAATTGTTATCCCTGTTTTCAGATTAATTCAACTGTTCAAGTCACTAAGTATGTTTTGCTTTCAACTGTGAGCAGCTCAGCACTGTTCAAAGTGCTGTCACCTCACAAACACAACTGGCCTCTTCCCCAAAAGAGCTCATGGCCTAGAAGAGGACACAGACACCATTCCAAAACCACCCTCAAAATGCATCCTAATTCGATGTGTACTAATAAGTGTCTGATTTATTTCACTTAATAGTATGTTCTCAAGGAACATCCATTTACATACAAATGACTCTAGTTTATCCTTTTTTATGGCAGTGTAGTACTCCATTGTGTAGAAAAACCAAATCTTCTTTAGCCATTCATCAGTTGTGGGGCATTTAGGTTGCTTCCAAGACTTAGCTATTACAAATTGTGCTGCTATGAACATGGCTGTGCATATATCACTGTGATATGATGATTTTAATTCTTCTGGGAAGATACCCAGCAGAGGAATAGCTGGGTCAAATGGAACCTCTAGTTGTAGTTTTCTGAGGAATCTCCACACTGATTTCCACAGTGGTTGGACCAGTCTACATTCCCACCAAC
>PVJO010016283.1:0-42413 GCA_004026905.1 Hystrix cristata
GTGTGCCTGCTTCCTCCCCTTCCAGGTGCATGGGACTGGGCCCAAGGGGTGGGAAAGGGGATTATGTTTCTACTTCGCCCCTAGGATTGGGGTGATATTGTGGACTTGGTGTAGCCAATAAAATATGAGCAGAAGCCACACGTGATGCTTTAGTGCATAGATACCGCCTGGCCACAAGAAACTGGTTCCATATTCCTTTGCGGCAGTGGTTTTAGGACTAATGCTTGCAATGGGACATGCCTTGCTATCAAAGCAGCCAGCAAAGCCCAGACTGTGCCTAGAGGACAGACAACTTCGTGGTGTCAGGACAGGCTGGCCTCTAGGAACCACTCCTCCTCTGGAATGCGCTGTGGCCAGGAACCTAACTCCTAGCATCAGTAAATGAATTAAAGAAGGCAGAGTTAAAATAAAGAAGTTGGTTTACTTTTGGGGAAAAGATGTAAGAGAAAGAAGATGGATAGCTACCGTGAGGTAGTAGGGGCCTTCAGAGCCTAAGGCCTGCGAGGTTTATCCCAAGCTTCTTTTATTTAGATGGTCTGTCGTTTTCCCATCCCCCAAGTGGGGTCTCATCGATATCTGCATACCTGATATATGTTTTCAGTTGCCTTTGATCTTAACGTAGGCATTCCTTCTGGCCTTGGTTTTTTTTCTTGTCTTTTTAGAAGAATAAGTGAAGGGGGAGGGCTTATAGGAAGTCAGCTCTACACTTAATGATTAAGTAAAGGGGACCTGTGAACATGTATGTATTGTACTGATGTTAAACTGAGAACGTGCATACGTGTGTATGTGTAGGTGTGCGTGTATGTGTATGTATGTCTTACAGATTAAATAAGGGTCTTTAGATGGCTGTCTCATCTTCTCCTTGCATTCTGTTAGGTAAGTGGCAGGGGGCGTTCCTGGTGATTGTGTTGTCTGGAGCATATCAATACCCCAAAAGTCTAGCTAACCTTTCCCTTCTTTGTCTTTCTAATTACTGTAACTGCAGAGTCTACCTGTGAAGGCAGAGACTGCTTTTCTTAATGAAGCTCTGTAAAGCCTTTATCCCATCTTGCCCTATCTACAGGGCCCCTGTCCCTACAGTGGTGCACAGAGGACTTAGTCCTCTGTAAGAAAAATGACACCTTTGTAATGTTGAATACTTAAAATATTGATACTTTTTTTTATTATTGCTGCATAAACCAACCAATCTTGACTGATATACATGCATGTTATTGTTGCTTTTAACTAGGTTGTACTTAACTGGAATTCTTGTTTCCCTCCATACCTCTCATACATCAGAGCTTTTGATAACAAATTGTCTTTCTAAGGTGTGTGATGCTTTGGAGACTTTCTGCTTTTCAATTGTATCATCTCAGATGAAAGGCACTCGATAGGTTGCCAGGTACAGTGCTTTTGGATCCTTTTGTGTTGGCTTCGAGAAGAGATTTTTTTTTTTTCACTTTTTCTTTTTCTTTTTGGTGCTGGGGATCAAACTTAGGGCCTTATGCTTAGTTAGGCAAGCACTCTACTGCTTGCGCTAAATCCCCAACCCCGAGAGATTTTTTTTCTGAAGTATGGGGAAAATATTTTTGATTTGTTTGGCTTTATGTATGGGTGAACACACTGCACTATAGATGCAGTGAATGAGATGCCAACTGCATAGCAGAAAAAGAGTTTGGAACTGTTGAAAAAAACTGAAAGCCACTAGAAAGCAGCATGCATGTCTAACTGACATTGTCTGCATTCTCGAAATCTCTTTTCATTTTTGATATTCGGTGCTTGTCTAATCCTCGGCTGTGGCTGTTTGGCAAATGCCTACCACTAAGGTGTAGATCGCTAAGTCCTCGAATTTTATTTTGAAGTGGGGTCTTGCCAGATTGCCTAGTTTGGCCTTGGACTTACTGTCTACCTGTCTCTGCCTCCAGAGTAGCTAGGATTACAGCAGTGTGCCCCGGTAGCCTGCTTAAATCCCTGTTCTTGAATAAACAAGGTGAGTGAAGATGTTCTCATGTGGATGTGGAGACCTCTTCGAAATTCTTTATTTTGGGCTTTATTGTTTGCCATTTCAATCCTTACAATAAAGTGGCCTTGCAAGAAAGAATTCAAGTACTTTAAAGAGGAGGAGGGGGATGTTGGTTCATTTGACTCTTACCAGGTTTTTGGAAATCTTAACTGGCATTTTCCAGCCCCCTCAACAGTTACTGCTGGAAAATCAAGGACATGTAAGAATTCTGGGAAGAAAAAAAGGCTAACCACTTAACCTATTTAGAAAATACATTCATCTAGAATACATTCATTTACAGTCTAAATGAGGCTTGCACTGACCCAGCAGAGAACGTGGTCGCAGTGCCAGGTCTCTAGTGCAGAGTGCTGGGTGCTTTTTTCATCCTTGGATAGTGTCATTATATGTTGCAATCATCATAATGGCACTTGCTCATTATAAATTCATTGAATGCCCGTGTGGCTAGAATGCACTTCCATTTGTATTCCAAAACAATTTAGTATTGGGGACTTGAAAGTCATTTGATCAGGCCTATGTGGAGCTCTTGCATTTTACTCTAGGCAAATTAAAGTGAAGATCATAGTGACACATTAAACCGATGTAATTGTTCATTGATTAAGCAGTAACCTTGGAATGTACATACTTAAAAATATAGTATTTCTCAACATTTTGAATGCATGAAAAATATTTTTCCCAGTTAGAGTTGAGTGGCAAAGACGGAGGCATTTGAACATTGAAATAAATGCAAAATTTAACCCGATACTTTTTGGTATCGGGTTACTTCAATGGTTTAGGAGTATGGAAAGTATATTATGTATATATGATTTGCTCATGAAATCATAGTTTCTTGTATATTACATTTAAAAGTGTAATTTTAGTAAATTCAAGCAATGCTGAATTTACAGAATATTGTAGTTACTTGCTTTACTTTAATGGACTTAAAATGATTCTAAGAGGAGCTGTCTAAACGCTGCTAAACTTAGGAATATGTTATCTCTTCACACTTTTCCAGGCTGGCTGAAGCCACCTGAGAATAGAATAAACTTTCAAACTAATAGTAAAACATAGGAAATAGTGACAGAAACTGGACTTTTGTGAACTCTCCTATGCTGTACAGGAGAGAAAACGTTTCTTTTCTGAAAGGAGGTTGAAGGAGGAAATAAAAGCGGAAAAATCTCTCCTCTCTCAAGCCTGCTATAGGCTCATGTTGCCAGAGGGAACTTTTAAGAGCAGACTTTCTTTGAACCATTATTCACAATAGATTCTGCTTTGTCATCTAGCATTTGTAATGATTCCAAAATTCAGAGATTTTTCTCAGATTAAGAAAAGCCTGTCAATTCTTTCTGCCTTTCATGTATTTATAAACATAAAGCTACGTTTTCATAGGTTTTTTTTTTTTTTTTTTTTGTACTGGGGATCGAACGCATACCCTTCTGCTTGCAAGGCAAGCACTCTAATCATAGTTTTTAGAGAATCCAGAGAAGGTGAGTCTATGTGCCAAAAGCCACTTTATATCACAAAAGGGCAGTCAGCCTAGCAGAGTCTCACATGGCAATATTAGTGCAAATACCTGAAAATCACTGCTGAGGAATTGTGCCCCTTTAGAGGGCACACTGCTGTGATAATCTTCTACAGCAGTTCTCTAATCTCAGAGGTGAGGAAAACAAAACCTAGATAACAAATTAAAAATTAGCTCTTACAACACAAGATCTTAGAGAAGGCACCTTAAGAATGACAATAATAGACATTATATAACAATTTGAATATTTATTTGATAGGATAGCTTCAAATGCCCCAGGATAACTTTTTACATTTCTCATAATTATTTTGATTTTTTTTATACTCAGTTCTCATGCTTACCAGATTTTTGAATTAACTCAAGGTTGGGAATTAAAACAAATGTGTGGGTTTTCTTACTTGTTTCTTTAATAAAAATTGTCTTTTGAGAACAGTGGAGCGCCAAGCAGTGATTTGAAGTTTGGGGTATGTCTGTGCTTATTGAACAAAAAGCTCTGCCTTAATAGTAGGGAGACAGACAATAAACAATCAACATATATAAGCTGGAAAGTAGTTGACTGTGCTATGGGAAAAAGCACAGCAGGGTGAGGGGAGCTGAAAGTATGGTATGGGGTTAGTGTGATGAAGTGGGGACCCCGAGGTGACCCCATTGGCCACTTGGAGGTCACTTCATCTGGGCGTGAGAAGGAGAGTTGCCACACACACGGAGTGTGTGCCAAATAGAGTCCTTTATTAGCCGGAGGTTGAGGGTGGGCTCATGCCCAAGGAAAATAACCTCGACACTGATATGGAGCAGAGTAGGGTTTATATAGGCAAAAAGCACAATTACATCAGAGTCCCAAAATTGTTATAGAATTGTGTACATCACACTCACAGATTGTTATAGAACTGTTGATTTTAAACATTTATTGATAAGAGCAATTTATCACAGGCAGCATTAGGTGCAGGATGCCCTGCCCCAAGCATGTGGCTTCATGAGAAGCTTGCAGAGAACTAACAGTTCAGTCAAAGGTCAGGTGCCCGTGGGGGCCACCTAACAAAGAATAAGTAGGATAAAATGGGGCCCAGGTTTCTATGGAGGCCATCTAGCAAGGAGGAACTAGGATAAAGGGAGGTGCTTTTGCCATCACGGTGAAAGACGGCTGCATTGCAAAAGTAGTGGTCAAGTTAGGACTTGCAGAAAGTGATTTCTGAGCAGACTTCTGGAGGCAAGGTGAACTTAGCCAAAGGGACACTGGACGGAAGAGCATTCTTGCAGAGGGAACAATAAGTACAAGCTCTCAGGCAAGGGTACATGGCATCTAAGAGGAATAGCAAAGGAGCCAGTGTGCAGTGGAGTGGGAAATGAGGGTTGAAGGTCAGGCAGATTACCAGGGGTTCAGATCTTGTAGGAGTGTTGTTGGGGGTTGCTGCCCTGCTAAGTTCTTGGTATCCCAAACCAAGAATTGAGCAGGACACACAGCAGTAGATGCGAGAGCATAGGTTTATTGGTTTATTAGCAGAGATCAAAGATCAGTACACTATTCAGGGTGGGAACAGGCTAGTGAAATGAGCTCATGGTCCTAGAGAAGCCAGGTGTCAGAGTCCATGTGGTTTTTAGAGGGAAGGTGGAGCTCTTTGAACTGACACAGCAACAGGGGCAAATCTCTTCCTTTTTGTTGGAGGGAGAGTTTTTATCTTAATATGGACTTTGTGGAACTATAATGGCACACAAAGCCCACCAGGGGTTGAAACCACAATGCAAATGAGATTATGATTGATTGTAATTAAGCTGGGTTTACTTTTGGGTGTTTAAGATATTCTGTAGCACATATGTCCCCAGGTATGGCCTAGTTGTTAGAGCCAGATGCACTTTGTGGTTTTTAGAGAGCACCCCCCAATCTCCACCTTCAAGCACATAGTGTGTGCATCGGCCCCCTTGTCTTTACAGGCGTGATCTAGTTGTTAGAACTGGACACTCACTGCAGTTGTGGAGAGCTAGCTTCCTCTCTTAGCCTCTGCCGCTCGGGTTCCCCCTCCAGGGACTCCCCTCTACCACCTGCTTCAAGACCAAGTAAAATTTCTGTTTCACTGAGAGTGAAATGAGGAGCAATTAGAGAGATTCAAGTGGAAGAAGGGTATAATTTGGTGATGTTTTAGGAGAGAAATTGGCTGTGTTGATGAGACCCTCCTCTTATGTAGATTTTTATCTTCTTTTATGGGCTTCCTCAAGATATTTTTTCGGTGAGGTCTTTCATTATCTTGTTTCTCTGTAACAAATGCTTCCCTTGGAGTATTGTATGAAACCAGACAGAGAGAATATTTTATAAGGTTACTTGATTATTCTAAAATAAGTGTTCCTCCTCTTCCTAGGCCCATAAAACCTTTGGAGACCTGGTTTGCGTTATCATCACCCCTGGTGACCTCTGGTGTGACAGTTTAGATATGAAATGTCCCGCAGAAGCCTCATGTGTTTTAGAGGTGGAGCTTTTGGAAGGTGATTGGATCACAGGGGTATGTTACTTATCAGTGGATTAAACCATCGGTGAATTCAGAGCTGAATGTGCTGTTAGGAGGTGGGGCCCTGTGGGAAGAGGTTGGTCACCTCCTGTCTCCTCCCTCCTCTTTCTATTTCCTGGCTCCCATGAGGTGGGCAGCTTTCCTTTGCTATGCCCTTCTTCTGTGCCAGCTCTGCCTTGGAGTCAGCTGGCCAGGGACTGAACCTGCTGAAACCCTGGGCCAAAATAAACATTTTCTCCTTTAAGTTGTGGGGCAGGTACTTTGTTCCAGCAATGAGAAAGTGGATAATATGCCTGACTTTGCTCATGCTGGGTGAGCTCCCTGAGTTCTTTCCTACAGGTAATGTTGTCTTTAGCCATTCTGGGCATCATCAGCTCTCTATAAGAATAGCTACCTTTCCCTGAGATTTCTATGTATGATCTATGGTTTGACAAAATATAAAATCTCTGTCCACATTCTCCCTTGCACTGTGTGCGTGTGTGTGCGCGTGTGCATGTGTGTTTGTGCGCACATGCGCGCGCGTGTGTGTATGGTTGTTTCATGTCGACATTATAAAAGTTAACTTTTTTACTTCTGGGAGACTGTGTTCATTTTTAATAGAACAATGATTATTTTCACAAGTGTCTCATTTAAAATACGTGCAATTTCTATCCCAAATGTGGCACTTTTGAAAATAATTTTCTATGAATCCTTAGGAGTGTCATATTTTGTATGACAAAGCAAAACTCCTTGAAAAGTCTCCCATTTCCAAAGTTCTACTGTTTATATTAGTTGTTTAATATTCATCTCTGTGTTTCCTCTTTCCTTTTCCTTGTCTTTTTTTTTGTCTCTGTTTTCCATTGTCTCTCCCTGTGTCTCTTTGCTTAATCATGTTGTTTTCTCCTCTGGGTGGGTCTAAGTCGGACCTGTATACAGAAATGTAACCCTCTCATCTCTCCAGTTTGGTCTTATCTCTGCCTTGTGTTACAAAAATGAACACCTTTCTTGGTATTCTTGGAGGTGAAATAAGGCTGGGATTATAAATATTTAAAATTTAATGTATACTTTTTTTTTTTGAGCTGGAGATCAAACTCAGGGCCTTGCTCTTGCTAGGTAAGCACTCTACCACTTGAACTAAATTCCCAACCCAATGCATATGTTTTGATTCTGTGATATTGTTTTTGTAATTATGAAAGCAACATTTTCAATATGAAAAATGGGAAAATAGAGACAAATAAAATTTTCCTTCTAAAAAGAAAGTATTCATAATCCCCTCATCCAGAAATAACGTTATTTAACATATTTGTATATCTTTGTAGAACTCTGTGTGTGTTTTAATAAGACTACATTTAAAAAAATTTGTAAGTATTAATAGGCAAATAGATCGTATATTAGTATTGTGTTACTCTTTATTGATTCTGTAATGGTAGTGCCTATGTGTTATCACCCTATAGATTTCAACTTGGATATCCTTTTTTCTTCTGGAAAGAGTTTTTGACCCCTTCATTCTGGGTTGGCCTCTGCTTAATGTTGCTCCATACAATTCAATACTTTCGTTGCTGCATTGTGAACACCAATTTACTTCTTTTTGTGCTTCCGTAGGCTTTCAGATTCATGAGAACAGACATCCCGCTGTCTTACTGTCCACGAGGCAGTGAATGGCCCATCATAGATTCTCATCAAGTAGCTGGTAATCACATCTTTTAAACCATGTTTTTAAACATGAAACAATGTAATAATTACATTAATTATATCACAATCAGTTAATATATTTCCCCTTATTAATGAAAATATATTTTATTTAACTATCTGAACAGCAGGGCGGCAACCTTATATTTCTAAATTTTGAGAGATTAGACACAAATAGGCACACCCTGTATTATCATCCTGGTGAACGAATGGATGAGTAGAAGTTGGAAGATGAAAAGACTGTTGCTAGTCTGTTGAAATACCGTCAGCTGAAGGAGAACATGTCCTTAACTTCTATACTGAAAGTTGACTTAAGAAGCAACAACAAAACAAAACAAAAACACAGGCAAAGAAGAAACCTATAAAGGGTGTTTGATAGCTCAAAATGAACCATACAAATGTGCCTCATTCAGTATCTTTGTGGGGGTTGATTCTGGGACGCCTTGCAGACCCCAAAACCCTCAGATGTGCAAATTCCTTTTATAATATAGCATAGTATTTGCATATAACCCAAATACATCCCCTTATATACTTTAAATCATCTCTAGATCATTTATAATACGTAATACAACTTCAGTAGTATGTTTACAGTTGTTAGATTATATTGTTCAAGGAATGATGATTAGAAAAAAGTGTGTGGGTGTTCAGTATGATGGAATTCACGTCTTTCAAATATTTTGAATCTGAAATTGGTTAGATTCTTAGATGCAGAACCTGATGACACAGATGGCCAACTGTGTTCTACTTTACAAATTAATTCAATGCTAGAGCTCTCCCTATAACTAGATTTCTAACCAATCTATGGTTTTCCAGAGTAAATAATGGGTGAAGGAATGTCTGTATAGAAGACTCCAGTTCATAACTTGTCTCTGTTATACATACCAGGAATTTTCAGTTAAATTTCTACTGAAGTCTATTCCAAACCTAAAATGTTTGACTATTTTCAAATATACATTTCAGATTAATTTCTGTGTGCCAGAATGCTGTTTGACTTAGTTAAATTAACAAAATTTACTAATATGCAAATAAGGAGATAAAAGATGTTATTAATTTTAATATAACTATTGAGAAAGCAGGGAAGTAATTTGAGTAAAAACCAACTGGGAATGGATTTCAATTATTTGGACATACAAGTTCAACTAATATAAATTCATTAAGAAGAGGCAGAGTTAGGAATTTAGGGAAAGTCTCTTAATTACCAGTAAGACATTTACAGATGGACATGTGGTTGTGTGAAGGGAATATAAATAATCTTTTCTTAAAATTGTATTTCTGAACATAATGAAAGTGTGTTGGGGATTGAGGGTTGAATGCAAAGTACTAAAAAGAAGACTTTAACTTTTAAAATAATGCTTCTTATACACTTCAAGTTTCTGTTCTTTATGTCCACACTTGGCAATGGTAAAGACACATATCTAGATTGGGTATAAATAGAATAATTGCACTGTGGATGGATTGTTAAAAAGAAAGGACTGTTCTCATGGATATCTGTTTATATTTCAATTCTGACATTTTTGCATGGGGAGACTGGATTAAAAATCATGTCACTTACGCCTGGCACATTTAATTAAATGTTTGGTTTGAGATTATAAGGAACTTTGGCTCAGATTTCAATAGGTCATTAAAAATTCCATTATCTATTATTGTTGACATTTTGATAAAAAGGTCTATCTAGCTGGAGAAAGCTTACCACAGTTTTGACTCTCCTTTGACATATTTTTTGTTTGGTGAGAGTTTAAATCTCACCATCTCTAAGCGGTTTCCTGCTTTTTGTAGCTTATGACTCAGATAATACTATTTAATCAGTGGGTCAGGCTAATAAACCCAAGCTCATGCTCACTAAAATCTCCACATAAACATATTTGAATGAATATTTTATCTTGTCAGCATATTGGTTATTTTGTGCAATTGCCCATATACTTATTGCCCATTTTATGTTGTAAGTTTTGGAAAGATGAGCAGCATGCCTGTGTAACTTGATCTAAATAGTTCTTAATAACTCACGAAGCTGAGTCAGATTAAATAATAAGGATAATCATATTAATAATAATTTTAACAATAAATAGTAACAAAATCACTGCACACATTCTCTATGTCTGGTGCTGTGTTAAGCATTTATACATGAATTGTTTCTGTGAGCTAAATGTTACCTTCACTTTATATATGAGTTAATTGAGGTTCTAAAAGGTTAGATGAGTTGTAAGAGATTCATTGTTATTGTTGGAAATAAAAAGCAGATTACTCCAAAGATCATAATATTCTATTACATATGTCTTTTTCTGAGAGTTGAGTGCCATTTTTATCATGAGTTGTGTTGTGTTTTGCTATATTCCTGCCATAAGAGAGCAGTGCTTCTCAAACTTTAATGTGAGGATCCCATTAAAATGCAGCCTCTGATTCAGTGAGCCTGGCGTGGAGATCCGAGAGTCTGCATCTCTAACAAGCTCTTGGGTGATCCTGGGCTACTGGTCTTGGACCCACATCATTGGACAAGGTTCTACTACAGTGATGCCCAACAGAATAGGGAGGGAATGTTGGGAAGCATGCTTATCAGATCTTCATTGAGAGCATTTAGAAGAAGTTTCCAACCTATGTAGTTTCCTTTTCCTTGGGAGTAACCTTCTCTACCTTCTAAAATAAATGCTGAAGACAGCTCCCTCTTATCCATGGGGGATATAGTCCAAGAGCCTCATGGATGCCACAGATAGTACTGAACCCTGTAGGAACTATGTTTCCTCTATACATACATCCACAAATTTAAAGCCTTTTCCATCTTACCTGAGCACTTATAATATACTTTGGGCATATCTTTTGCAGTTTGGGGTGCAAACTTACAACTACCATGAATTTCTTTCACCTTCACTATATCACAAATAGAAGACTTGTTCTTACTGCAGATCTTAAGAACCTCAGCATTCAATTTTGTTTTCTTTCCTTACGCTGAGAACTTTCCCCCTTTCACATAATGGAAGTACTTTCTGAATTCCTTTTGGCATTTCTGAATTGCTACTCTTATGCTTTGGGATCATGATTAAGTAAAACATGGTTTACTTGCAGAGAAGAATTGGGTTACCATGAGAATCCATAGGCTACTAAGTGACTAATGGGTAGGTAGCATATAGTACATGGATACACTGTATGGGTGTGCTGGACAAGAGGATGCTTTACATCTGGGGCAGGAAGAAGTGGGTGGGAGATTGCTTCTCACATGATGTGCATTTGAAAACTTATGAATTGTTTCTGAAATTTTTCATTTATTATTTTCATGCTATGGTTGATTTGTAGGTAACAGAAAATGTTGGAAGTGCAACTGCAGAAAGAAAGTGAAACTGCAGATAAAGAGAGACTTTTGTGCCAATGGAAATGCCTGCTGCATGCTTCGTGGGTTTGGGGATAGAAAAGAATCAGAACTGACTGAACTAGCCATTTCATAATCTAGAACACTAGAAGCCACCAGGCCTTGGATGATGATATTAATGTCGTGGCATGGTCAGGACAGAGGGGAAAGGAGAAGGTAAGGGAAGGAAGAGAGGTACAAGAAAGAAAGGTGAGAGAAAGTGGAGGAAAATAACCAATTACAGATGGTTGTGAAGAGATAATGACAGAGATGATCAGAAAGAGCCAAGTTCCTGTTATACAGCATAGTTAAGGAAGCTCTTCATCTCAAAAAATAACACCTTCAGGGGCTGGGGATTTAGCTCAGTGATTAGAGTGCTTGCCTTGTAAGCACAAGGGCCTGAGTTCGATCCCCGGCACCACCAAAAAAAAAAAAAAAAAAAAAAAAACACCTTCAATTTATTATGGGGCCCCTGAAATGATAGTTTTCATTCAGAGTAACTGCTGAGCTAATACACTATGTTAATTAGCTGCTCCTATCTATCAGAACTTCCCAGGGTGAATATCTTCAGCTGGGTGAATAATAATCTTTCACCTTTACTTTAACCATTGATGTAGCAGTTCTAGACACATCTTTTTCCTTGTAATTTGGCTAATGAGTTTGTGTGATTTAAGAGAGTGAAATGTGTGTCAGGGTTCACTAGAGGAACAGAATCAATATGAAATATACATAGAAGGCCTGGAAGTTGGCTGCACAGTCCCAGTGTGAGTCTGTGTTGACAAGCTGAAGGGGCTGCTCGGAGGCTTGGAGGCTGTGGAGACAGACGTCTGAAGGTGGTGGGGACGACTAGAGCTCTCCAAAGGGAAAGGAAGGCTGTCTCTCTTCTTTCCCTTTTAATTCTCTCTAGACTACACGCCAGTTGATTGGTGCCACCCACATCCAGGGTGGGTCTTCCCTCCTTAGTTGGCAGGCTACATGTCATTCATCCACAGATGCTCCTGGAGCTTCACTAGTCGGCTAGACAGTTCTTACTCAAGTCACGTTGACGTCACATATTACGTCACAGGATGGAATACAGATACTCCAATTCCACTGGTTACTCTGTTCGTGGAAAGTTTGTGTGTGTGTGTGTGTGTGTGTGTGTGTGTGTGTATACGTAATGTATAGCACTTCTTAGGCCAATGGACTATTAAAAAATAAAAGCTGCTTTTTATTAGCTTACATTAAACAGATACAGGCATCACTTTTATAATTCTTTATTTAAAAAGAATATCAGGGCTGGGTGTGGTAGACATTGCTTTGTAGAGTTCCATTACATGAAATAAGGGTTACAAACCAATGACTCTCCATTATGAATAACCAAGTATGAATTGCATTATCATAGAAAATTTGTGACTTTATCTTATGTCTTGAAAAGTTATATTTATGTTTTTCTATAATTACATTATACATATGTATTAACTCAGAGTAAAGACGTGTTCAAACATGTACAAGAAAAGGAAGGGGGTCAAGGTGTGTCGTAGGAAAGGAAAGAGGGCAAATAAAGAAATTAAGCTACATTATGTACATGTACCAACTTCCTACAAGGAATGTAAACAACATGTACTACACACATGTACTAATAAACTAAAAAAAGACATGTGGAACCAGAGAAATGGTACTTTAAATTTCTTAATTGAAATATAAATGTATTATCTTTTAAACTCAATATCATAATATATATACAGCCTATTAAAGAAACTTTTTTGGGTTTTAAAGCAGTAATCTGAGAATGACATCCAACTTCTCTGAGCAAAGCACCACAGAGAAAAGCTCTACAACATCCCAAACAGTTTTGATCCCTGAAGGGAGCTGAGGGCACTACCTTGGCTTTCCTTATGGATCAGTTCTATTCCAGGAAGGCCAGGAATAAAGAAAGTATAGAACAGCAATGTGGTCCCATAAGGGTTTCCAACTTCAGTGAGAAGTGAAGATTGAATCCCACACAGTTGTGTATAACATGGCTCCCAGGAAAAAGAATGGAACACTATAAGCACAAAAACAGACAAGAACGGATACCACCTGGAAGAATATTCTGACAAATGACTAAAAGGTTGGGGATTTAGATGCCTTTTTCCCTTGAGATCTTTCTAGACCGTTGACTAGAATAGCTCACATAGAAATATTATCTGAATCCGGCCGTGTTGTGTTTTCCCTCCCCGCCTGCAGCGTTCCACAGCAGGAATCCACAGTTTGATCGGGGATCTGCACAGGGAAGAGTTCAGGATTTTAGCTTAATTGGCTTCCCAGTTCTTACATGCAGTTTAAACAGTCCGTAAGAACAGTGAGCAGCATCACAAATGTTAAACACTCAAGAAACATCATATTCGTAATTCATTATTTGTTCCTCTATTTTGAAAGCAGAAAAGGAGAGTATATACTTGTTTTAATCTGTTTGTGCTGTTGTAGAAAAATACCCCAGACTGGATAATATTTAAACAATAGGAATTTATTTCTTATCAAGGCACCAGCAGGATTAGCATCTGGTGAGGGCTGCTTTCTACTTGCTAGGTGGAGCCTTATCGCTGCGCCCTCCAGTGGAGGGGAACACTGCTCCCTTCCACCTGGAGCCCTGATCCAACAGGACACTGATCCTGTTGATGCGGGAGGGAATCTTCAGTACTTCCCAAAGGCCGTGCCTCTTCACCCAGTTGCATTGAGGACTAATGTTCAATGAGAATTTTGGAGAGGGGCCCATCATTCAAACCACAGACATAGTGAAGAAGAGGTTGGACAATTTTCCTTCTTTCCATGGTCTTCCATTTGGTGTTGTAGCATAAGGAGGTGATTCAGAGAAGGTGTAGGGCCATGTGAATGTTAGTTTCTGTGGTCTAGAATAAGCACTGCCCTCTTGTACACAAACGAAGATCCCATTGGGCATTTAGGAATGTAGCAGACCAGGTAGAGTGTACCTTCCTCCTTGTATACATGCAACTGGACTCTCCAAAAAGACTCCAACAGATTCTATCTATACTATGTTTCTCCCAGAACCTGTATGTGAAATTCCTGCATTCATTCATTTATCAGATATTTACTGAGAAATGTTTATATGATGCACACTGTGATACCTGTTGGGGCTGAGAAATGCAGAAGTGGTTGAAGCCAGTGCTTTCGCAAGGACACGATTCAGTATTCCATGTGTCATGCAGCAAGGGCAGAAATGAAATTTAGAGCATGGAGGGTGACAGGCAGAGGGATGAAGAGAGCTACTCCTTAAATTGATCATTACATGAAAGTTAAGGGGAGGAGAAATATGTGGTGGGAAAGCATCCAGTCAGAGACTTCAGGAGGCATGTAGACCTTGACTCTGAGCACACATGGTGTGGGAACTGCAGCAAGGAGGCCCCTGGGGCTGGAATGAAGTGGAAGAAGAGCGGAGGCGGTGAGACCGGGAGGAAGCTAAGAATGAGCTTTAAATCATGGTCAGGGACGGGAAGTGGTACGAGCAGAGAGGTAGCATGATCTGACCTGGGGCTCAAGAGGGTCATTCCGATGACTGTGCAGAATGAAGAGTGAGGGTGAGCAGCAGGGAGGCCCCCGGGGCCACCAGCAGAGCCTTGGACTGAGGAGGTGGAGGCTTGGGCTAGTGTTTCTTGCAGGGATATTAAGGATTGGTTGGATTCTGTGTTTTCCAACCTATTGTTCTGGACTCCTGCTCCAAAAACACTGACTTACAAGAGCTTCGACGAGCTTAATTTAAGAAATTCTACCATCTGCCATGCTAGTGTTTATACAGGTACGGGGGCCAGCTGCCTGAGAAGCTTCTGCCACTTTCCTTTGAATGAAGATTCCAGGCTTACTGCGGTCTACACAGCATCTTGTGGCAAAGGAGATCTAGGAGACTGAGGTTTTAACGAACTATGCGGCTTTCAATGTAGGATAAATGTTGAAACCGGTCCCAACAAAGGAGAGTGCTGAACACTTGCAATGCTTGTGTCATATTAGACGTGTCAACGCTACACTTTAAGTCCCTGCAGGCTGCAACTGAGAGGATATTGTGAGCTTAATGAGCATGGCAGCAGCTCACTGTTTCTGCTTCAGCTCGCAACAGGGATATCTCCTGCATGCTGTCACATTCAGCCTTATCTGGAGTTCCATGAAATTTTATCATTTTTTGATTATTTTCATATTCCTGAACCTGCTGGATAAATTTGATTTTCAGTCTTAGATTAGCGATTTGAAATAATAACAAATGGACCTAGAGTTTTCTTCGGCTTGGGTCTGTATGAGCTAAAAGGACATTTGTGTGTTTAAGGAGAGAGAAAGGGAATTTGACATTACTTTCTAAGGTCATTTTGCTTCCTTGTATTTTAATAAGTGATGCAGTCTTTCTTGACAACTATTGATGAAATAAAATAGATTTCCTTAGTTTCCAAAATGCAGACTATGAAGCTTTGAGATAAGTAGTGAAGAGTGAGACAGGAAACAATAGCTAATAGTATTTTTTCTATCTTGCTTCCTCTCTCCCTTCTATTCTTTATCAATAGCGAATCAGAATGAATACTAAACTGTTTTTATACTAGAATTGTTTGCCATTGTACACACTGTAGTCGGTGTGAGCAGTATTTTTTGTTCTGTATGTGTCTAGTGTTGTATACACAGTACATGCATTATGTCAGTTCCTGGATTTACAATTCTTAATGGCTTTGTATTAAAGGATTATAATACTATGCTGTACTTCATGCAACTGGTTCTTTACTGTTTGCACTTTGTAGTTGAGTTTTTCCAGTTCTGCACTATATAATAATGAACTATGACATGGCTCTAAGCATCTCTATATGAATTATTTCATTTTCTTTGGGGCTATTTTCTTAAGAAATGTTCCCAACTGTATTATTACTGGACTAACATATAATAAGAGACTTTAAAAAATTTGTAACTTATTGCTAGATTGTTTCTCAGAGAGCTTGAATTGATATTTCATGTCATGGATAATAGTTCCTCTTCATCATAGTGGTATAAAACTTAAGCTCTTTAATTATTTTTTGGGTTTAATAGATGGGACTTCCCTATCATTCAAATCTTTTAATCATCTTTTTTTTTTTTTTTTGGTTAAAATAGGATACTTGTAAAATTGGGACATAATTGTAGGGCAGGATCAGGGTGGCAGCTTTCCTGAAAAGGACTCCCTCGCTCACCAAGGTTATTTTCCAATCTCTTTGGCCTCTTTTGCAAGACACATCCTAACCAAGTGAACATTCCAGATGCTCCGCAAGGCTACTGCTTTGTAGAGAAGTTCTACTGCTGGGCAGAAGAGGGCACTGTCTGTTTGTACCAAGGCAGAAGAAAAACAAACCATGACCCGTTTAGGGAGAGTGATTGGTGCCAGAGTCAGCCCTTCACTCTCGTGGTCTGTGACCCCTGCGGTGATGGCTGCAACCCCAGCCATGCCTGACAAATCTTGTTCAGCATTCTCTTTGCTGTTACTCACAGAGCTCTGCAAAATTCTGGCCACCTAGCAGGTCAGTGGCATCATTCATGCTGCTGACACCAAGGACTCGGCACCTGGGCGGGTGCCTGCAATCAGACAGAGGGCTGGCTTCCCCCAGGGGACGCCAGCTGGTCAGGGGACATGCAAGGTTCCAGAAAACCACAAGGTTAATTAGGGTTTTGAGCAGCAAAGGTCAGGAATTTAGAAAGACTGGAATAGCATCTCAACTAAGAATGCAAAGACAGTTTGTTAAAATTGGAGATTACTAGACACGATTTTGAGGCCAGGCATACTTTTGTATTTATTGAGAGTTTCCTTTTGTTTATTCTTTAGCTTAAAAAAATCACATGAAATGTACAAATGCATTTTTAGTACTAAAGAATATATCACATACCATAGAGTGTTGAACAATCAGTAAAGTCTCTTTTTTGCCTGTGTCTTCCATGCACACTGCCGTTCTCAAAGGCCACCAGTGTTAATAGTTTGATGACTTTTTGGGGGCCATTTATATCCATACATTCATGGAGGCACTCGCACACGCACACACACATACACACACATACACATGTATGAACACACATGCACACACATTTTTTCCTCCAGGAATATGTATTATATTGAGTCTAATTTTTTTCTCTTCATCATAAGTCTCATCCCTGTTCCCATGTGTCTCTTACTCTGCATTCGATCTGTAAGGTGAACTATTGCAAATTAATTAACTGATACTAATAAGGGACGTTAAGGTTTTCAGTTTTCACTATTACAAAAATACAAAGTGAATAGCATTGTATATACAACTTTGTGCGTGGACTTATTGTTTCTGTGGGAAAAATACTGAATGTAATATTGCAAGGTGAAATTTTATTAAGCACTTAAAATTTTAATAGATGTGATCAAATTGCCCTCCAAAAAGGGAGGAGGTAGCTTTATAAGGCTTGCTATGTGCAGTCATCAGACTGTTTGATGGTACTAAACAGAAGAAAGTCTTGGAAAGAATTTAAAGGCCCAAACCTTGAGTCAGGGTTGGTTCTCTTTGCACAGTTCTCTTTGCTGCACTCCTCTTAGCTCATTGTAGACTCTTCAGTGAGGTTCCTGGGGTTAGTGGGAAGACCTTGTAAGCTACTACAAGCCTCTGTAATATTTATCTCAGGTTGGGTTCATGTTAGTGTAAAAGAAGGGGCTTGATCTATCAGACAGGTGGGGGAAAAGCTCCTTCCACTAGGGTGCCCATGAGAGCAGGACCTTCCTAACTGTCCCAGCCCCCTTCCTGCTCCGGTATTCCCTGTCCTCTCTTTCCTTTGAAGCATGGATTAGGTCGTATTATTCCTTTGTTCACAGCCTTCCAGTGGGCACTTCTGCAATTGCATTAAAGTACAAAGTGCTCACATTGGTTTTCTACACTCTTCTATACCTGGACCTCTTCCCCTGCTCCTCTTGCTCCCTGTCTGGCCCTACCCTGGCCTCATCCTCACCCTACACACACTGCACTGAGGGAGGCCTCAGGTAGACGTCTGAAGGGCTCTGAAATATATGCTGTACATAAAACTCACACAGCTTTATGTGTGAGGGTATCTATACCCCAAATTGTATATTGATAAATGGCGTAATGTGATGAGTTTTCAATTAAGCTTATCATAGGACATATTTTACTTTACACATACACACAATATAAAAACATAAGGTTAAATATTTGAATATATTGTGCTCGCTTCGGCAGCACATGTAATATTTGAATATAACTGGGTGTCTTATTTAGGGTTCTTCCTTTTTGGTGCTTGGGATTGAACTCAGGGTCTTGTGCTTGCAAAGCAAGCACTGTAACCACTGAGCTGAGTCCCCTGCCCTACTTAGCGTTCTTTAGGGAAACAGAACCAATAATCTGTATCTGTGTCTATGTTGGCACAGATATTTAGTGTAAGTATTGGCTCACAAGGCTATGAATGTCGGGAAGTCCCACCGTCTGCTATCTGCTGGAGAACCAGGAGAGCTGGCAGTGTAGTTCAGCCTGAGTCTAAAGAACTGAGGCCAGAAAGCACTGACGTTTGCAGGCAGGAGAAGACAGATGACCCCGCTCAGAGAGCATGAACTTGCTTTTCCTCCACTCTCTCTTCTATGCAAGCAGGACTTCCCCAGATTGAATGGTGCCATCCACATCGATGAAGGCATCTACTGTTACAAATACTAATCTCTTCTGGAATCACTGTCATAGACTGTGATGGTCTGTATCTAAAATGTCCCCCCAGAGTCTCATGTGTTCAGAGGTGGGGCTTCTGGGAAGTTACTGGATGGGGCACTACTCCTCAGCAGATTACTCCATTGATGAGTTCATAGTTGAGTGTGCTGTTAGCAGATGGGGCTGAAAGGGAGAGGTGAGCCACTGGGGGTTTGACCTGAAAGGTCATATTGTCCCTGGCTCCTCCCTTCTCTCTCTGCTTCCTGAGTACCATGGGTTTAGCAGCTCTTCGCCTTCAGATCATTTCACTAGGCCCATTCTGCCTTGGAGTCAGGCAACCTTGGACTGAACTCTTTGAAACCAGGAGACAAGAGATTCCTCTTTTAAATTGCAGCTATTCTGTTTCAGTGGTGAAAAGGAACTAATACACAGACACACCTAGAAACAATGTTTTACTAACTATTTGGGTGTCCCTTAGTCCAGTCAGCTTGATGCATAAAAATAATGCTCACATTGGGCTTTAGGAGCATTGCAGGAAGTTTGGGAGCTTTGCAGGAAGTTTGGGAGCATCGCAGGGTTTAGCTGTCTTGCTTCAGAACTAGCACAGTTACCTTGGAGAAAATGTCTGATTGGCAGACATAGCCAGAACTTCCCTTGCATTTTTTTATACAAACTCTCTCCCTGATGGTGTTTATTGATTTCCAAAAGCTGAGTGTTTGGACTGACTGTATCAGAATCACTTTGGGAGCCTGTTAAAAATATGGATTCCTCGGCCATGACCAGACCCTTAAAACCAGCCTTTCTGGTGGTGTATGTAGCCCAAGAAACAGTAAGTTAGCAAATGCTCCCAGGTGGTTTCAATGCCCAGCCAAGTCAGGGCAGCACTGGAAATGCCAGCTGATAGTGAGACGTTAGAATGAGCGTAAAACCTGGTGAGAGGAGAGAACGTTCTCCATTCGGAAACAAACTACTAATAAAATAGCTGCTAAAAGGTGGTATTAGTGACTGTGGACTGTGTAAGGTGCCTGTGGTGCCATCTGAGAGATTCCTCAGTGAGTATCTTATTTTTTGATCCATTGAGAAGATTTCCTGCATTTTTAGGAGCACGATGAGATGCGTCACATAGTGAATTTTCAAGGAAATTTTCCTCATCTGGTTGTAGGTTGAAATGGTTCAGTATAGACATAGGAAAGAGGAAGAATCCTGGCCTTTCTTTGGGCCTCAGGCATCCTGAAGGATATGGACTTTTCCCGTTTCCTTCATGTGTCTTGCAGCATCTTTTCCTCATGTCCTGCACGAGTCTTTTTTCTTTCTTCTCTAGTAGCACAGGGAACGGAAGACCAGGCTTATAAGCCAGATGTTATTAAGAAAAAAAAAAAAAAACCTGGGTGCTCACTAGCTGTGTTAATTTAGTTGAGTGCCTCAATGTCTCTGAGATTCAGGGAATTCTTCCATCTGGGGGATTTAACTCATCACTGGTACATGAATATGTTTAAGCATGCGTGTGACCAGTTCTGTAACCCATGTCCTACAAATCCATGTCCTCAGCTCTGGGGACACAACGAGTGCTCACTGAATGACAGGCAGAGTTACTAACATAGGAACTCAAATCTATAAGATGTCCTGTTTTGAGACAGAGAGATATGTGGCTTCCAGAAATCATCTCAGGGAGCAATTTACATGGAAGAAATTCTCCTCCAAACTTTCTGAGCGGGAGTGAGTGGGGAAGTGTGGGTGTTGATGGGCAGGATCACACATCCTTCTTTGCCTGACACAGCCCTGGTTGATGCCAGCTGTGACAGTTCCCCCTTTCACAGAAGAATTCCAGGTTGGAAGCTAAGTCATGTGGTTATCCCACGTAAGTGTCACACTCAAGTAAGGCGAGTCTGTTTCTGAACTGCCTGTTAGGAGCGAGGGTTTACTGCAGAGTCTGGTAAGGCTGTCTGGAGTGTGGACTTCTGGGCTGGGGCAGAGAGAAGCTGAGCACTGGCTGCACACCCTTCTCCACCTGGAGAAGTCGCTTCTGGACTCGTGGATTCTGTGCCATCTTTGGGTGGATGACTCTCAAATTTGTACCCTCACGATGGTGTTCTTTCCTGACCTCCAGACCCGCAGGTCTAGATGCATGTTTGACATTTCTTCGTAGGTTCCTAATAGGCATTTGACATGTTATGTCCAAAATCCAACTGTTGCTCTCACCCTAAACCTGTTTTTCCTCATGTCTTCTCCCATTCACTACCTGGGAATCTCATTCTCTCTGTTTTTCAGGCAAAACAGAAAAACCAAAAAAGCCCAACCCCCACCCCAAAACTTTTAGAGACATCTACTCAATTACTTGATACCATCTCCTATGCTCCTATTTTGATCAAAGTCCACTTTTTAAGAACAAGAGCCCATGTCCCAGGAGTTTATATCTTATCTTGATTATTTCTCTTCTTTTTTTTCCTCTCCTTTCCTTTCCTTTCCTTTCCTTTCCTTTTCTTTTCTTTTCTTTTCTTTTCTTTTCTTTTCTTTTCTTTTTTCCTTTGGTGCTGGGGAATGAACTCAGGACCTTGTGGTTGCTAGGCAAACAGTCTAGCCACTGAGCTAAATGCCCAGCCCCTTATCTAGATTATTTTATCCTCACCCACTGATGCTTTGGCTTTCACCCTTGCTCCATCCACAGTTGACTGTCTAGAGAAAGCTTCTTAAATATAATCCAGATCGTAGCACTCTTTTTCCCCTTCAGAATTCTCCAGTAGTTTCTCAGGGGTGGACTATTCTCCCTTCCTCTCCCTAAGTCCCACTTCTCTCAGATCCTCACTGAGCCTCTAGGTGCTTTGTCCTCTTTGCTGCGCATACAGGGTCGATGCACATTTCCGCCAGTAGACTCCCAAGAGGAAAGCATCCACGGGTCTCTGCCCTGGCTCTTTGCTTTACCTAGAATGCTTTGCTGGGAGATACGCCCTTGGCTCATTCCTTTCCTCCTCATGCCCTATTCACATATTCCCTTCCCAGTGAGGCCCTGACCTCCATGTAATGCTGCCTGCACTCCTATGGCTCCTCTTCCCTTTCCTGGCTTTATTGTTCTCAGTACCACTGACCACTGACTATATTTTAATATATAGTATGTGTTTCTCAGCTGGAATAGAAGCTCCGAGGATGTTGATTTCTTCTTCTATTTCACCTGCTTGGAGAACTGCTAGAGTCTCAAAATTTTGTGAAGTATCTGACACACAGTAGTTCGTCAAATATGTTTGCTAAAAAATAAAAATGAATGAATTAGACTTATTGGGTTCACCTGAGACTTTCTGAACATCAGTGTGGGACTTAGTGATGTATTAAGTGACACAGTGATATATTAAGTCTTGTTAGGCTTTTTCTTTTTTCTACTTAAAGTTGTATGCAACCAAAGCACTTTCTTACTGGGTGGGCTCTGGGCCCTTCCTAAAATCACTACTCTACTGGTATTTATGTTTTATGTTCTAAGTAGGAACATGAAATTCCTATGAGGAGTCACTTTTTCATCTCTTTTAGAAGGTGCTGTCTACTTCTCCAGGAAACTGCCTCAAAGCACCCATAGGGAACTCCTGCAGCAGGTACTGCCCCACTTTGTTATTGCGATGTGAGGCGGGTCAGTACTGCCGCCCTGGACTGAGTGTACTCCCCGCTTTGGGGATGTCTGTGCCGAGTGAATCTCTATGTTCTAGGTTTGCAGGACTCTCAGGAGGGAGTTAGGAACCAAATTAAGGTAGAAGCATTTTGAAAGGAAAGAGACTGAATGTACAACTAGAGGTTGGTAAATATTTTCTCTGAAGTGTCAGATGGTCACTATTTTAGGCTCAGAGGTAATGCAATCTTGGTCCCAGTAACTTAAGAAACAATTTTGTGGTCATGGCAACAAAGTCATCACAAACAAATCTTGGGTAAGCATGACTGTATTAAAATAAAACTTTATTTATGGACGCTGAAATTTAAAATTCGTATAATTTTAATATGTCACAAAATGTTCTTAATTGACTTTCTTTCTTTCATTCTTTCTTTCGATATTGGGGATTGAACCCAGGCTTCCTGCAATGTTAAACATGTGCTCTACCACTGAGCTGCATCGCCCAGCCTCAAGACCTATTTTTAAAAACCATTAATGCTGTATAAATCACTTTTAGCTTGTTGAGTCTTACAGAAGCAGATGGTGGGTCTGAACTGGTTTACTGACCCTAGTCTGTGAACCTTTGCTGTAATCTTTGATCCCTAAGAAGGAAGATAACTGAGGGTTCCCTGGTGTTCTGTGAATTTCCCGGGGAAATGTGAAAGAAACACTTGCCTTCAAACTGGGGAGGTGCCGACAGATCAAAGAATGACTCGGCCAAGTCCAGCTTGGTGGATTGTTAGGACTGACTGACACTGCGGTGGATGGTTTAAAGGCAGCTGCGGTCCAGACACTCCCCTTCCCCACCCTTTGCCGAGCTTCTCTTTATGTAGGACTCTTAAGTTGCAGAGCAGGAAGCGAAAGCAAGAGCCAAATCCGTGGGAAGAATTGTGTCTCTGTGCACTCGTTCCCATCCTCCTTGGGAATGTCACTGGTCTTAGCAAACACAATGATGGATAGTTCTGTTTTGCTGCAGTCTGCTGTGCAGCATCAGCACCTGGTGCGATCCCACAGGACTACACAGTGGCCTACTACAAATGGTGTGACTGTGGCTGGGGCTTGGAGGACTCTTCTCCCTTGGTTGAGGGAGAGACTTATCCCAGCATGTACATAGTGCTGTGAATCCAGTTCTCTTCGGCATGGGGTTATATTTTGAGAAACATTGCTTGTACTGTACATGAGAGCGAGCTGTACCCTTAGGGTCCGCGTGTGGAGTAGACTTGTGGGCTGTGTTGCCTGACCACAGCTTTGGATACCCACCCTTTGGGCTGCGTAGGACCAGTGATCAGAAGGCCTCAGTGAGGACTGGGTGTTCCAGTGTCTCTCTCTGTGCCGGAAACTTGGCAACTGAGCTAACCACTTTTGAAATCAACCAGACTGTAGGATGTTTGTGCAGTTTGGGGTGAGGCAGCGAGAATTCTCCAGAGGCAGTTACTGGACTTCCTGCCGGTATGGTTATATACAGTCAAGCCAACTCTATTGATGACACATGCCGATGAAGAGGGTCAGCTCTACTATTTTTAACATATTTCTCTTCGGTTCCCGGTGTCCGATAGCATGGCATTTACCAAGAACTGAGTAAGTGGTTGATGATTTAAATGGAAGCATAAGCCTCTGTCTAGTCCCTGACCAATCTTTTTTCAAGAATTGCTTGCATTAAATGAAAGGAACAAATATATTTAATTTTAATGTTTGGACATGGTGGCATGGGCCGTGTCTTAGATTATCTGCTCTAATCCTTGCCAGAAGGCGACCGTCTTTATTTATACCTGATAAATAGCTTACCCAGTACTGTATAGCCAAAAAGTGGTGGAATCCATCTTTGAATGTGGGCCTGTCTGGTTCTTTACACCTCTCTTGCAGTTTAGTGGTAAATGCCATCAATTCTTTGTACAGTGCAGGAAGAGATGTGTACTTGTGTCAAAGTAGATCATTTTTCAAGCCCCCTCATTGTCACTAAAAGCCAGGTCAAAATCTGACTCCCCTATATTTGGCTATTCCTACCAAATTACATATTTCATTTGTAATGTATTAATTCGTAGACCTGGATAAGGTACTTTAAAACATAATATGTATTCATTTATGAGGGCCAGTTCTATTTTCCTAGCATTCTGAAGCTTCTTCCAGAATGCATCCTAGGCCTCTTAAGTTTGGGATGTACTTGGAGAACCCTGACCTTTGGGGTTATTTAAATACCTTTTCTTTAAGTTCAAACACATGAACACAGGCAATGCCTCTCCTGTTGCTTCATAAACTAATCATGCTCACTGCCTTCAGCTGTTGGCCCCGGGTTGGCCTGTTCATCTGCGGCTGCTCAGGCTTTCCGCTGCCTTTCTCTCCCTTCTCCTTGGTCCTGTGAAAAGGTGCCTTGGCCTGGGAGAAGGTCATACAGTTAAAGACTTGCTGGGTTTCCTGTCTTTGGAAGTAGAGAGAGAACAGTTTGTAGACAGAGGCAGCCTGCTTTCAGCCTGGTTTCCTTCAGTACACAGGCATTATCAGTAGGAGCTGGAGAGTCTGTAGACTGCTGAGCTGTGCTGGACCATGTTAGACATCTGAAATCTACATTTAGGAGTAAATATGATATTCAGGTAAGATCCATCAATTATCTATTTAAAATAATAGTAGAAGAGTGTTTCATAATGGACTTTATGAGGGCCACTGAAGAATTTTACTGAGGACATTAGAGTAACATTCTTCAAGAGAATTTGTAAACTTATGTATGACAAACTACAAGGAAACTGGATTGAGAAATCCGTTTCTTATTCCCCGTCGCTAGGAAAGTGGTGCTAACACCTCCTTTGACAGTATGGCTGAAGACCTGTTTTCTTGCTTGTGTGAATCTTTGCAACGTTTCACACTGTTCTCATTGCACGTGATGGGTTGTACTTTGCAGACTTTATACGGAATATAGATAGATACGCTAACATTTTTAATTGCTAGTTTCATCCTTTGTCTTGAGTCTGTTTTCACTTTCCAGAGATCAGGGACCTTCTGCGTTGGGACCTCTTGGAGCTATCATGCACTGAGGTTAGAGAGGTTTGAAGCACTTTCACCAAGTCAGAGGGAGAAGGGGAAAGTAGACTTCACACTTGCACAGCTACGTGATACTTCCTACTTCCTACATATGCATTGTCATGATAGCCCCCAGGCGAGGGTGGCTCCTTGCCCTTTCCAGTGGGGTTGGTGACAGCATGTGGGAAACACCAGGCAGGCCTGACACGTGATTAGCTCAGTAAGTGCTAGTCGAATTGGATCCTCACCCATTCTTCCATGAAACTCTGGGAAAACACAGAGTGTGCAGGACTCCACATGGGACTCTTGGAGGTGCACACAGGAGGGGGCTTTCTGTGAATTCAACCAGGGCACTAGGTATATTCGAGTCTTCCCAACCTACCCAAAGACCCATTTAAGGATGTAGAGGGTCAAAAGTGGAATGTGTCTTAGAGAAATGGTAGGACTCTAATGAAAAGCCAATTAAAGCAGACGGATGGCTGACACACACTTCTAACTTTCTCAAGAATATTCGGAGGAGTTATTTTTGTAGCATGTGAAGGCCTTGCCTGACAGCAGGTATTAGTCACCATCACTTAGAATTTGTCTAATGGAGCCTTAGGTAGGAAGCAGGAATACTGACATTTTATTTTGTCATTTTCCTATTAAGATGTCAAACATACTTTTATAACAGCATTTTTAATGATTTCAAAGGACAGTTTATCAGCTCTTATCTCTTAGCGGCTGACACTTTCACTCAGAACAGAACATCCTTTCTACGTCTTTATAAACCGAATGTTTTAAGGAAAAACTACCAGGTCCGTTATCTTCTTCAGGTGTGAGTATTTAAATGCAATAGAAGTCTTGTTGCTGGTTAGTACAAGGCATAGAGTTAAGGCTGAATCGTGCAATTGTAAATCACAGCTCCAGGGATCCAGTTCCTGCTGTGCAACTGAAAACTGCCAAAGTCATTTTAGGTTTCTTGGAAAATTGTTTTCCCATTGGAGAGGAAGAGTTCTTGGGAAAGGGGGAAAAGAACACTTAGTGGAAGAAAGTTTTGGAAGAAGATTGTTAAATTATGAGTTAGCAAATTCTATGGCACTTTATATTATTGAGTACTGCGTTGAACACCTGTGGAGAGAAAGTTAATTTAAAGAAGAAGGAAATACTGTAAATAAAATTAAGACTAGCGAAGGGAAGCAAGAAAGCAGAAAAGTAGTTTAGAGAAGTTTTTGGAAGAGTTTTAAGGGAAGATTTTCCCCCAAATATAAACACTTAGATATAAAAAACTGAAGAGAATGTGTGGATTGTACTTGCCGAGGAAGGAAGGAAACAGCAAATAGGGTAAATCCAGGAACAAACTATCCTGAAAACGGAATCAGAACACCACAGAATGAATGCTGGGCGTGTTCATGATGGAGGGATTTGCCCTCTCGCATTCTGCAGCAACTGTGGGCATGGACTTGGCTTTAAAGATACTTTTTAATTGCGATTTGCATTAGCACTATCTGACTGTATATTCTTGAGGAGATTGGCTACTTGGAAATGGAAAATATTACATTTCCTTTTACTGAAGAGTTGAGATTTCAGATGAAGACACAAATTAGAGAAAATTATTTTTCATGCCCCCAGTTTTTAAAAATTTAAATATGCTGTATAGTAAAAGAGACACATCGTAAGTATATAACTTCATGCATAGTGATAAATACATATACCTGTGTGTCACTATGGGATGAAATGTCTTTCACATTGCTTTGCATCCTAACTAGCTCTGGGCATCCCTGATTAGAAGATTTTGAACACTTGTCTGATTGTATTATTTTACAGAAGTGATGAGGTGAAACAGTACATAACGCAGATCTTACTTTGTTTTTTTGTTTTCATTATCTAAAGGTATTTTTAACCTTTCCCTCTGAATTTCTTGGTTCAGTCTCATCAATCACCTTAATAACTTTCCTGCCTTTTACTGGATTTATCAGAGGTGGTTCCTTAGACACCTGTCTTGATGCATTCAGTCTACAGCCTGGTAAGACTGTTGCGAGGATTATTTTCCCCATAGAAATGACGTGAAAGCTGTAAGATTTGGAAAGCTAGAGGGAAGCTGAAATCCAAGAGAAGGCAAGATCTAATGGTCCAGATTGTGTGTGAAGCATTATGACAAGCCTGGTGTTTGCAACCTTCTGCCTGGCCCCGTTTCTCTCTGCTGTCCCAACTTGACTCACAGGGAGAGACTCAGACATCAATCTTCACAACACCTTCCTTACTTCTGAGGACAGCTTGCTCAAGTCTCAAGGGAAGCAGCGTCAGTGTTAATGGTTGAGATGAAATCAATTCTTCCAGCATTCTCTGTCCTTCTTTGTGTTCCTGCAAGAATAGCAGAATTACAGAAAGCTATAAATTAGAGTTATAATTTGAGTTCATGTAGAAAATCCCTGGAAATAAATTTGAACTAACTGACTCTTAATGTAGCTTCCAACTCTGGTTCTATAGCTCAGTTTTTTTTCAAATAGAAACTGAGGCCATGAGAAATTAAGTGATTTGGAAAATAATATACCGATAGTTGGTGTAGAGTAAGCGCCATGTAATTTATGATGCAAACTCTATCAAGTCCAGAAGCCCCTATGTTAGCAGTAAGAGCTTGTATTCCTTCTGCTTCACTTGTAGACCTGTTTTCTGCTCAGATTCTACGACCTTTTGAGCGTCTGTTAAAGGGCTCACATTTCCTTGAGGATTAAATATACCTTTGTAATGTGTAGGTGAAGGTGGCTGTGCGTAGTATGCCTACTTCTCTTCTATTGGCATGACTAGAGCTATTCAGATGAAAATGGGTCACTAACTAAACTCAAAAAGACCTGTCTCCATTCATATCACTGCCTGATGCACTTCAGTGTGCTCATGTGGGAAACAACTTTCCAGTCAATTAGTTTGGTTTTACAACATGGGAAAATGCAGAGAAACAATATTTAATTAGAAGTTCAGATTTGTTTTGGATACCAAGCCAGGAACTGTGGTATGTCAGATTTTACAAGTGCTCCTTCAATCACAGAGACACACTGTCTGGAATTTGCAGTACTTTGTACTGCAGAGTGGGTTGTAATCAGACAAGCTAATTCCTCTTTCCTTTCCTATTTCCTCCTTCAGAGCTCAGTGGAATATACCACTTAGCAGCATGGAGCTCTCAGTTGATGCATGCCTAATCATAGTGTGCAGATATAGTTTCCCTGTCCATCTTAGTTCCTTGGATTGTAATTTTTATATTTGGAACAAAAACATTGTCATGTGTGGAAGTTCCAGGAAGGATATGGCCAAGAAAGCAGAGATGCTCCATAAGAAGCATCCTCATTGCCAACTGCCAGGTCAGAGGGAGGTCAAGGACAGCTTAATGGTTCAGATCTGTTCTTCCTTCCCACAGTACCTAATACAGCTCTGTGTGTCCTGCTCATCTCAGTCCCTAAGTGCCACCTGCTGACTTGCCTTCTTGGCCAGGCAGCCCCTGCAGTAGCACAAGGCTGCATCTGCTGCAGAAGAAGTCCTCTCAGTGTCCCTGCAAAATTCTCAGAGGATTTTGGTGCCTGAGCTCCAACCAAAAGATCAGATAAGAGAAAGTGCATTTAGTCAGTTTCTGATCTTTATCTTCTAAGTATTTATAAGTATATGGTAACCAGTAATGATTTATACCAACACACCATCCGAATTCCAGAACATGTTCCGAGTGGTGCTCTATCAATTCTCCAAGCAGCTTTTAGCACAGTTAGGAAAATGAACATGTTTTCTGTGATTCATAAACAATATGGATGCACTTAATGAGCACAGTTTTATTGAGATTGTGATGTTGATTCCTCAGCCTTAGGAAAGTCAGGAAATGAATTCATACTGGAGCGAGTAGTATGCAAAATCGAGACTGTCAATGTCAATTGATTGTCCTTATCTGATGCCTCTTAAACATTAAATATATATAGGGTAATTTATGGTTTCATAGAAAATGCCTTCCTTGTATTTAAAAACACATTTCTTATTTTTAATGGACAAAAGCACTACATCTGTCACTAAATCTTACCAAGATATAAAAGAAAATATGAAAGTCACTCTGATTATTATACTTTTTCTCACTCCCCAGAAGTAATAACTATTAAGTTTATGTGTACTTGCAAACTTTTTTTTTTGCATATATACACTTAGATATTTTCAACTTTATCACATAGTAATACAAGTTGTGGTGTCAAATGTAAAATATATACCTCTAATTCATGCTTTTTAATTGCTACATAGTTTTTTAAGCTTAAAGGATTTTTAACCTATCTCTCATTGATGATCATTTTTATAGTTTCCAATTTTTTTTTATTGCAAGCAGTGCTATAATAAATATTCTTTTGAGCAGAAATGCTGCAATCTCTATTCTTACAGCATGACTTGCAATAAGAAAGAATTGTTGTAACTCCTTTTGGAGAAGGTAAGCATGTCTTCAAACTCCTAGTGAAAGAATTGCTTTTCAAAAGATAATTTCATCTATTAGTTATTTTTGTATAACAGCTTTAGATAATCTTTTATTATCATTCATTGGCAGACGCATGGGCTTAGTGGTTCTTCTACAACAACTGGATTGAGTCATATATCTGCTACAGAGCTGCTGGTTTTCCTGGCGTGGCCTAGACCAGCCCGTCTGGCTGTACCCAGAAAGCCTCGGCATTTGCCATGGAAGCTCAACCAGGGCATGTTCTCAGGATGAAACAAACGTAATGAGAGGAGATGGAAACATGCAAATGGTCCCTCATATCTCTTGTTACTGTTTCTATTGGCTAAAACAGGCTTCACGGCAAATCCCAGAGTATGTATGGGGGACTGCATTAGAAAAGATGTGAAAAATCAGGATTGCATCTCCAGTTAATTTCTACATATATTTTAAAAGTTATGGATATTACCAAATTACCTTCCCTTCCCCCACGATTTAACTACAAGCCATAGTTACAATGGTATGTAAGAGGATTCTGACAAAAAGTCACTCTCCCAGTGTGAAAAACTAGGAGCACAGCACAATTTTACTTCTGTGACCTTTATGCCTTCCTTCTGATTTTGCTATTACATTCTAGGACTACTGACTAAAGTCTTTATGCTTATTGTTTTTTCTATTATATAGTTTTCCTTAAAGATCTATAACATTTTCTTTCATTTTTATAACTTTATTTAAGCAACTTCAGTAGTTCTTTGCCTTGGGCATAATTAAAAGGGAATTTGTGTTTACTCCCCTATACTTTTCATAAAGTGGCTTCCACGTTCCTCAGTTCAATATATGAATTACACCTTAAGATTAATTTTGTGGTCAGGTTAAGTGGTCAAAACATGTTCATGGGTGCTATATTTTCTAAGATCATTCACATCTAAATGATTCCTTTCTATGGTTTTTGTACATGAGTGGGCTAAGAATAAAATTACTGGGTTACACATTTCTTTTTATTTATCTATTATCTTCTGAAACTGAACTTTGACATAGGTAATTGCCTTCCCCGTTATTCACTTAAAAATATTTACTTAGTGTCTTCTATATGTTGGGCACTATTCCAAGTACATTACAGACAATATTGCAGTAAATAACACACAGATACTCTTGCCCTCCTGGAGCATAAATTCTGGTGGGAAGACATCACTGATGAGCAGAAAGAATAAGCAAATAATTATCTATATGGTGTAGATAAATCAGTAAATTCATATGGGTGGAATAAGAAAACGGGGATTACAGATGTCCAGAATGAGAGTCAGTTTTAAATGGGAGAGTCAGGAAACATTCCACAAGAAGATGACATTTAAGGGAGGTGAGTTAGCAAGCTTTACCAATATTTGGGAGAGGAGCATTTCAGGCAGTGAAACCATCAAGTACAAAGGCCCTTCCGGTAATAAGAGCAAGTTAGTCAGATTTGGTAATAGAAGGAAACCAGCTGAGCTGGAACAGAGTGAATGAAATGAAGGATAAGGTCAAAATGCTAACTGAGGGTGAGATCAGGTTGGGCCTTGTAGGTCACATTAAGATTATTTTCTACATTAGATTGAGATTATTTGAATGGAAAAGTAATAAAGTCTGACTTATTAATATTTCAGTTACTTAAGGGTGAGTTTTTGTTTTTTCCTCATGAATAGTTAATGAAAAAATTTTAGCTTCTTTTTCATCCTGGAAGTATATAAACTTTCTCTGTGTGAGCATAGTAGTTAGTGACTGTATTCTTATTTCTCATAATACAAATTCTTTTGATTTACAAACTTGGATCTTTCTTCAGTTTGGGAAAGTTTTCTTCTGTAATATCTGTTAACATCTTTTCTATTTTGTTTATAGTATTTCATATTTCAGGGTTGTCATTTGTCTGTTTGTTGAATTGTCAGTGTTTGTTTTCCTGCTATCACTTATATTTTAATTACTTTCCTATCTCTGCTTTCTGTATATTTGGTATGATTTCTTCAAATTTGCCCCCATATCAGAATTATTTTTCTTTAAATTTCATTCCTTTTTATTTCAGATTTAGTCATAATTTCTTAGCTTTGTGTGGTTTTCAACTTTTTTCTTCATGCTGCTTTAAAATTTTTATTCTATTACCTCTTCTATGATCTGTTATTTCATAGATCATTTTTGTTTTCTGCAGCGTGTAAATTTTAAAAATTTCTGTAATTTCTTGGAGTGTGCCTTATTCTACAATACATTTTTCCTTTCCTTTCCTTTCTTTTCCTTAGTGTTCTATTTTCCTTTTAAATTTTTTTCCTGCTTTTGTATTTTTGCATTGTTGATGGGCCATTTATATTCAGGCTGTTCATTTTTGAAAGGGGATAGTTCTATCTAACCATTGCCCCCAATGTTCTGGTAAATTCTATTTTGCTGTCTTCTGATTTTATCTGGAACCTCTTTTTCACCTGTACCTTATAATGTGAGGTTGAAGCAAGCTGTTGCTTGTTTAATATTCTCCTCTTCTGTTCCTGAGGGTAGGAGGAGGAGAGAGTTGCTGAGAGAACCCTTACCTGCAAGGGTCCTAGGTTGTGTTTCTGCTTGCTTTTTAAGGGTTGTTTCTGGGAGGCTTTCTACTCTGTTTCTACTCTTTCTACTATTAAGTGCCCTTGGGGAATCTCCACAGTAGAAGTTCCATTTGACTCAGCTATTCCTCTTCTGGGTATCTTCTCAAAAGGATTAGAAACGTTGTACCATAGTGATATATGCACAACCATGTTTATTGGAACACAATTTGTAATAGCTAAATCTTGGAAACAGCTCAAATGCCGAGGAACTAGTGAATGGCTATAGAAAATGTGGTTTCTTATATAATGGAGTACTACTGTGCCATAAAAAGGATAAACTTGAAACATAGGTAAATGGATGCACCTTGAGAACATACTCTTAATTGAAATAAATCAGACATGCCTGAGTACATATTGAATTGTTTCTCTGATATGAGAAACCATAAGTGTAAATAAGGACAAAAAGTTATAATAGATATCATGAAAAAGAAAGATACTATCCAAATGGGAAGAGAACTAGAGAGGGAGGAAGGGGAAAAGAAGGAAGGAAAAAGAAAGGAAAAGAAAAAGGAAAAAAATGGAAAAATGTAAATAAAGCTATTGTAAATAAGGAGGGGGGCTGGGGATTTTGCTCAGTGGTTAGAGTGCTTGCCTCACACAACAAGACCCTGAGTTCGATCCCCAGCACAAAAACAAAAACCAAAAAACAAAAAATACATAAAAATGAGGGGAGAAGCAGAAAGGTAACAGGGGAAAGAGAGGGGAAAGGGAAAATATGGAAAATGATGAATGAACCTGCTGTAAATAGGGAGGGAGGGAGCAGAGGGGAGGGGCAGGGGAGAGGGGGAGAACCAAGATGCATCATGTATAGGTACACAATAAATGTAATGAATGTGACCATTGTATGTAGAATGTACCAATACATGTTCTTGGTTTAAAATAAAAAAAAAATGAGAGGAGGGGAGTGGAAGGAGGGGGAGAGAAGAGGAAGAAAACCAATATATATCATAAACAGGAACAAATTAACTATGATGAATGCAATCATTACATATATCTACAAAGTACCAATACATGTTCTTGGTAAATTAAAAAAAAAAAAAAAAGAGCCCTCTTGGGTTTCAGGTTGCTTCTCTACCTTAGGAGAAGTTGGGTGTTTAGGGTTTTTCTCTGCATTTTAGGACTTACTCTTTTATCTGTAGCAGGAGAGAAGAGTGTCTGAAAGAATATCCCATATTTAATTCTCCTGCAATTCCTCTATCATTAAGCTGAGTTTATTCCAAGCTGAGGATATTAGTGAGAGTTTTCTGAGTTTATTTTTCTCTTTTTTCTCTATATTGCTATCTTTCTCTGGGAGTTGGGAGATATTATGCTCTCATTTTGAGAGCTCATTTTCTGTCCTAATTGTTCTGCCTCTGGGTGAAACTTTTACAGGATTGTTTGAGTTAAGTTTCTTTTACTTGCTTTAACACTGATGATATATTTGTTCTTTGTTCATTATTTTTCTGGAAGAGAGGGATTATGAATCTATATGTCGTCTTTTGCCATAAGTTGCTTGTATCTGTCCATTCTAATCTAACGTAACCTCATTTTTACTTAACTAATTGCATCTACAAAGATTCTTTTTCCAAATAAGGTTATATTATGAGGTTCTTGGTGGATATGAAACTTTGGGGATACTATTTAATGCAGTACAGTAGATAATGTAGCAGTTAGTGCGTAGAGAGTGAACCCCTCAGGAATAAGGAGCATGTGATTGTGGGCATTTAAGTAGTGTACCAGACAAGGAAGAGCACCAATCAGTATTCGTTCTGTGTGCAGAACCAGCTACTTAGTGTGACCCTAAGTCTTGAGTCTGGGATACTGTGTGGAGCATGAGAGATATAGCTAGTGGTCAGTGAAGGATTGTTTTAGTCAGATGGTCTCTGATTTGCAAGAGAGCAGATTTAATACAGAACATTTACAAATTACAACACTCACACACATAAGCCAAATGCAGGAGGGTACAGAATATCTCATTTATGCACTGGAGACCTGAAAGATCCAGTCAAGGGGTGGGAGCCCACGGAAGTGTCTTGTGTATGTCTGTGTCTGCACCAAAAGCCTGAAGAATCTGTACTGGAGCCAGGGTGATGCCCATGGCGGAGGTGAAGACTAGCGGTCCCCCAAAGTGAACAGCAGCCATCTCCTGTGACAGCAAGGCCCCAAGCTCCTCCTATGACGAGAACAGTTGAGTTCCCTTTGGGAGAACCAGCCACTACAGAGCTTCTCCTGGGAAACAGCCAGCCCCTATCTTTTGCTCCCGTTCTTTATGTTGTGTCAGCAACAATCTTCAGGTTGATCTTCTATGTCCAGAACCACACCGACTTAGTTCAGGTGGGTGCTCCTGGTCAAACTAACCACAGTGAGTCCACCACAGGGATATAATTTGTGGCCAATAATGGAAAGACCAACAGAGGAACTCTAGGAGGGAAAAACCTTCAGCGTCACAAGTCCATTTGTTTCCTGGAGTATAAAGGCAAAAGGTTAAATTTGACCCAGACGCAGATCTCAGGTAGGTGCTACTAGGTAGTATGTATACAGAGAAGATGAACTGGTTGGATACCTGTTTGAATAATGCCTTTGCAAGCACCTGTGGTCAAATACCCACAATCCATAGCCCCAGGTCAAGAACCCTATTTGTGTTCCTTCTGTCAGAGGAAGTCTAGAACTTAACTCTCATATGCAGTTGAAATGGTAGAAGGGAAGCAATGAAGTAGGGGGAGAAATTGCAGTGGTGAGGAGGATGAGGACGTCAGCACTAAACTAGCAATCTCCAGGAAAGTGGGCATTTGTGGTTAGTACCCCAGTCACCACCCTCTCATCTTGACTTCCTCTAATCGCCAGTGGTGGTGTGGAAATGAGATTGAGTCCTGAGATTCTTTGCTTGTGCTGACAGTTCTTTTCAAAGCTCTGGAGCTCCTGAGAAAACTCTACTTAATAAGGAAAAAGAATTTAATTTTTTACTCACCTGTCTCCTTTACGTAAGTTCTTATGTTTGAAAAATAAAGTATATATTGTTGGCTAGTTAACAGTGAGAACTTCTTGTTCACTTCTATTTCAGAAGCCTTCCAATTTAGGTATTAGAAAACGTAATCATTATGTAGTACAAACGTGCTAATAAAAATAAAAACTAAAAAATTCTAAATCATGCACACAAAAAGAAATTACTTTCTATGTTTGAATTGCCTTTTTTATTTGCCTCAGACTTGGCCATAAAGATGCTGCATAAAACTAATAAAGCCCAAGATTATGCTGATGCACCAAATGGGCTCTTTCTGCGAACTGAGGTGGAGAAATCTCTAGTGGAGGCACCGTCTCCTTCCTTGCATTATAAGTAGAAAGAAACATGAAAGCTCAACCAAACACTTTTGGTTGTCAAGGAAACGCAGTGTTTTCTATTGAGTGGAGAGAAATGTGAACTCTGCCCTCTTGTTAACTCACTATAGGTCGATACCAGTGATGTTGAATAAATGGTTTGGCAACAACAGAGACTGTTGTCTCTGCATAGAAGGGAACTTCACACAGTGTGAGAATTTGCTACTTAACCAATTTGTTTTTTCTTTTTTTTTGAGAATGCGATCTTGCCATTATCACCTTTTACATTATAAAGTGGTCTTTCATTCTATATGTTCTTGCTTCCTTACTGCTTAAGTGAACATTTACAAGGTGTGGAGTACCAACTTGACTCAAACTAGTGCAACTCAAAAATATGCAGGTTAAAAAAAATAATACACCTTAAGTGTTATTCTTCCAGATTTTGAACAGCTGGTGATTTAGAAGCATGCTAAAAAGTATAGTCCCTTATAGATGAGCCTTTCCTAATTAATTAGCTTCACAGTCTCCAAACAGAGGTCTGCTTGTTATTCTTATGTGAATGGAAGATCTCTTTGGATGTGTGGACAGTGGGAGAAGAAAGAGCTCCTACTTGTCCCTGAGGATCCTATCTCCTGTCAGAAATGAATTTGAGCTGAGAATGAGGTGGACGAGGTAAGCCCAGACACCCTGGAAATCCACTATGTGTTGCTTCAGAAGTGGCACAGTATGAAGCCTCCAAGAGGGGAAAAGGACCACGTCCTGACTGCATTTTATCTGCTTATTTTGTCAAGGTTTGATGTAGCACCTGATGCTTATGCATTGGATGTTAGACCGTATCACAAACTTATAAAACACCGAGATTCTCACTTACATAATAACAATAAATAATAATAATCCCCAGGAAACATTACAAATCTTACTTTAACATTCATTTGGCTTCTGGAATAGTATTGAGTATGATACTCAATAGATATTCAATGACAAGATTTGTGACGATTACACTGTAGTCATTAACTATGAACACTCATTGAGAAAAAAGGTGAAAATTAAAAGAAGAGTGAAAATATTTTGAATTAAAACAAGGGCTGTGCACTAGAGGAACTAATGGAAAAATCTTGTATCTTTCCTTAAAAAAACCACTGTAAAGTTCTAAAATGCTAAGGACTTTTAGTTAGTCTTACAGATACAAATGGCTAGAACCTTTATTACCCTGCTGATCATCAGGATCATTGATTTTCCTGGATGGTGTCTTTTTCTCCAGGGACCTAAATGCCCTTTGGATGTTGAGCTCACAGATGAAAAATGTGTCCTTACCAGGTGAGAACTCCATTCTTGGGTCCAGGTCCTTATCTCTTTGGGTCTTTTACAGTCTCTCAAGACTCTGAGGATGTGGAGAAGGAGAAAGAAGGGACACAGTAACAGGAAATTTGAGGTGTTGGGTTTGTCATATCAGCTTCACTTCGCTCCTTATTACATTGTTTTATTTTTCCTTCTTATTTAAAGTTGTCAGTTTACTGGATAATCCAGAGACCACATCTATATTACCTACTTCTTATTGGATATTTTGAACAAACGCTTGGCTATCAGTCCACAATGATATTAAATTCCAAGCAAAGGCACATCTAGGGTTCATATTATTGTTGGGAGAATTATGAACAATCACTGGGAAGTTAGTTGTGATTGTAATCCTGTTTAGTTTTTGTCTTTCCTCTTGAAATTTCAAAATGCACTAACATTTTAGATAATTCATTATAAAGTACACTTAAGTAATGTGTTTTACATGGCCCAAAATCTAAAACAGGGTGGAGGAACCATGCGGTGAAATGATTGGCTGTCCATGAGTGAGAGAAATGTGCTGATGGTGTCACCCTCACAGCAGAAAGGGGATGAAAGCTCACACTTGTCTAGTACTTCTCCATCCAGGCTCATGCTAGGTGCTTTAGACAGAGTAATGGATTTAATATTTAGGACAACTCTTTGAAGTGTTAAATTGGCATTAGTGTGAGGTGGAAACAAATAGAATAGCAGTTTTTGTAGGTAGAAATGATTGCGTATTGGCAACTTCAAATGCTTCAATAAAATTTCTTTTATGGAGAAGACATTAAAAAAAAATATATATATATAGAGAGAAGGAGTTTTCCCAAATCATGCAGTTTCAAATTCAGGTTTTATGACTCTCAAATCCCCTTCTATTCCATTGTGCTTGACTCTCTTCCAAAGTGTTGGCGTCCTTACTGCACCATGACGCTAGAGAACGTGTCTGCACTGTGATTCACATACCTGCAAATGATCTATTATTATCTGCTGGTCTACTTGAAAGGATTGTAATTAGGATCACATGAACTTCTGTGTAAAACTTTCTGGGGAATGTGTCTCAGAAATGTATTCACATAGTTCTATTTTTCAGTCTAGGAATGTAGCCAAAAGGTATAACATCTACCAAGATAGAAAATGTGCAACTTTCCTTGATATAAAATATAACTTTATAGTTTCTCCTTTAAAACCTCTTAAATTTTTTATAATTTGGAACATTTATCTTTTACTGCTTAGAAGTATTTTGCCTTTAGTAACTGAAAAGATTAAAACCGTGTAAACATTACTTATTGGGTTCTTAACGATCGTTAAGTGGGTTTATTCAAAGAAAAGAGAACACTTAATGGGGTGTTCAGGAAACTTTACTGGTAAATTTGTGGATTCTGCAATGCATAATAAATGCTCAACAAGTATTAAAATGAATGACAGAAAGTCATTTAATTTTCTTCCTCATATACAGCAGCTAACAAAAACACTGATCTGAAAGTTGAATAGTGGCTACTAGAAATTAAAAAGACGAAGGGAGGTTGGATTTGATCAGTGGATGCAATATGCATGTATTGTACTGAAACCCATTAATACATACAACTACTGTGTGTTAGTAAGAAAAGATATAGAAAATAAAGGACAGAATATAAAAGATTTAGAAAACACCCTAGTTAAACTATAAACTCAAAAGAAGTACTAATAGTCGAATAACTTTTTTCTTTAACATTCTGCACTTTTGAGCATCATCTTACTAAGAAAAGAATATAACAATGGCCAGGAACTATTTAATAAGGAAATTCATTTCACTTGCCTGTGTGAATATATATTTCTTCTTTTTCTTTTTGAGTGTCTCAATGCACATCTCTGTACTAGGCACCCAATGAGACATGTTCTTCCCTAACCCAGCTCACAGTGTCCTCTGGTGCTCACGAGTCTGCCAGGTGAATTGGTTTCATGGAAATTAGTTTGGATAAGTTTTTTGAGTGGAGCTTAAAGCAGATGAAAGAAGGACAAATGTCCTGTGGGTTTGCTGAAGAACATTCACGGGAAAGGGAAGTCACTTGGAAGCTTTGTGGGTGTGCGCTCAGGGTTAGCTGGTAATAATCACGGTTTTTGCAAGCCTGGCTCTTGCCTGGAAATTGGGAGGGAGAATGTCAGAAATGACAGAAGGGCATGAGCTGCAGCGAGGGAGGTGTGGGCAGCGTAGTGGATGAGAACTAGGTAGTTGCAGGAGTTAATCACCAGTCTGACTTGGCTTTCATACACTATTTTTTGGGAGTTATTGCTGACTTACTTGTCTGGATTTTAGCGGACCATCCTGTATTATATGTAGTAACTGGCAAGCTTATCACATGTGCTAAGTGTCACTGACATGTTATTTAGTTACGGATTTTTTAAAAAGAAGCTTCTCAAGGCATGAAAGAGTTTGTATACTTACAAAGGTGAGCAATTTTCTGTTCAGTGTAAGAGTTTCTGCCGACAAAAACTATAGCATATGAGGTGGGATAGAAACATATAATGAATGTTTAAATTAAAAAATGTTATCATGGTAGATGACACATGGCCCTTGATTGCCCTCAAAATGCTTCCCCTTCTTTGAAGCACGTCCTTGAAACACTTCTTGCACTTTCTGAAGCAGTTCTGGACATCCTCTTTCATGACTATCTTTAGTCATACTGCCTCGATGTCCTGAATTGATTAAATAATTTACCTTTCATGGTTATTTTGACTTTGAAGAAGATCCAGAAGTTGCACATTGTCAGATGTGGTAAACAGGGTGGTCGAGGACACACTATAAAGTTTTTATGAGCCTGCCTTTTTGTTTGATGGCATTTGGCAGCAACATCACTGTATTTTTTTAAATCAGACCTTGTAAAGACACTCACAAAAAAGAACTTCCAGAACTGGTTCTGAAAGTGTGTTCAAAGTGAGGGAAAATATTTTGAGGGGGATTAATGGCAATGTATCTTTTACTGTAATAAATTTTAAAAATTATTTACTGAACATTTTGATCACACATCATAGTTACATGCTATCATGTAGACCTGATTATCAGCAAGTCTTGTATATTTAATTAGAAGGATTTGGGTAATTACAAAGTTTAGGAAGACAAGCTCAGTAAGTCACCCAATATTTGACCGTTTCCTATGAATCCACGGATGTGAGGCGTCTGTGACATTGCCAAGGGTTACAGTACGCCGTGGAGTTAGAAACACAGCATCCATCCAGGTGAAAGCTGGTGTCTGGCACATGATCCTGGATATTCCTGGTAAGGATGGGAGACAAGTGCAGGCTGTGCAGGTGCTGTCTGTGTACGCGCTGTAAAGATTCTCTCTGTGTACGACTAGTAGAGGGCTGGCCATCCCAGGGACACTTTAAGTCCTGGCTGCAGTGTCCAAAGGGGCTGCAAAAATCAGGAGGGGCCACTGTGTGTTTATGTGGGTAGGTACACATATGCCTGCATAAAAGAACAGGGAATAACATAACAATGCATTGTTTAAGTTAAAATTTTAAATACTATAACCATTAATGTTTTATTTTAGATGTTTCTTCATGTGCTTTTGTATTCCTAAAGAGCATTTACAAACCTTAAAAACTTGCATAGAGGTTGGTAGTAGACTGCTGTATAAAGCGCCTTCAATGGAGAATACAGTAAGACCCTGCTTAAGGCTGCTCTGTTTCACGCTGTATCGATATTACATGGTTACATAAAAGTGCGGTAAAATTTGGGATTTCAGTGTTGTGCAAAGTATGGTCTTGACTTGGTTGTGCATCATCTCGACTTCCTTATGTGACATCTTGGCGAACTGAAAGCACATTTTTTTGTCATTGCAATACAAATCAGATCAGACCAACAAATGTATACTATGGCCGAAACAAAGCAAGGCTGTTGACTCAAGAGAATCTATTGTTGATGTCAATGAAATTGTCAAGCTAGCTAATGAAACAGGGTTGGATCATATAAATGTGCAGGATATGGAAGAATGACTCCAAGTTACTGATGAAAGTCTTTCCAACCATGATCAAAAAGAATTAGTAGAACAAACCCATGAAGATGATGAAATAAGCATTTCTGAAGATGAGGAGCAAGAGGAACTTTCAATGGATTTCTCTGAAAAAAATTTGGCACCTGTAACAGAAATTATGGATCAGTTTATACAAAATGATCCAAACTGTGAAAGAAGTTCAAAGGCAAGATGAAGTGTCATTGATGTGATGTCTTGCTATTGACAGTTGCTTGCTGAATGAAACTGAAAGAGGCAAGCAGCGTTAAATGACTTCATTATAAAAAACTGAAAAAAATTTCTGATGAAGAAGAGCCTTACTTATCAAAAACATAAATCGCGTTTTTGAATTTTTAGATTTTTATGAACATTTTATGAATTAAAATCATTACTAGCAATAAAAATGTATACAAGTAATGTAATAAAACAAAGAAAATTGATAGATTTTAATACTCTGTTCTGCTTCACCTATTCCCACTATTATGTGCTAAGATAACCTCGTTTAATGCTGTTTCATTTAGTGCGAGGACTTCTTAGAACATATCCCCTGCGTTAAGTGGGTCTTAACGCAGAGGGGAGAATTTCACAGAGGGGAGAATTTCAACAGTGACAGAGCCATGGGTAAGAAATGAGGGTGGAGAGAGGAGGCAGCGTGAATTCTGGGTGTATTGATATACTTGTGCAACACTCTCAAAGTCATATTCTCTTTTTACCCCACCTGGTTCTATTCATATCCCTCAGAACAGACGTCTTCATCCATTCCAGATGTCAGGGTGAAACATGTTTGCTATCCAGACTTGAGCTTACTTGGATTCTGGTTCTGACCCTGCTTTGGGGCAGGACTTGGACGAGTAGGAATGGGTTGGGTTGAGAAGTGTGTGGAGCTGTAGAGATATTAGTTAATTTATGACAGCAAGCCTGAGCAAATAAAAAGACAGGACACTGTTCAATTTGAGTTTTCGAGAAACTGAATGTTTTTGATAGGATGAGTGTGTCCTAAATATTCATACAAAGGATTGTGGTTTCTCTGCATTTCAAGTTTACCTGTTCCTTCTATATTTTTTCTGGCTGCACTTATTTACTTGGAACTTGAGAGAAGGGAGCCACCACTTAAAAGCCATTAGAATTTGGCTGTGGACATTATTTGATAATGTGGTTTACATAGTGGTATTTGGTTGGCCCTGTTTCAAGAATCAAAAGTAAAGAGAAGAGGGTACACACCCAGCACTCTGGGCACAGATTTTCACAGGAAATTTTTTTGTAGCCTGACCAAGGCTACTCCTCTCTGGATCCCTTCGACATATAGAAAATGTAGCTGGGTAGAAAGTGGGGAGTGGACAAGTTTTCACATCTCCTGAGAGGAATGGAATCAAAACCCTCCAATGAATATTACTGGGGAAGGTTTTGTGTAATTAAAACCTGAATAAGAATTGAGATGATTTTGACCGATGCTTTCTTATAGACAAGGACACCTCAATCTTCTTGGAAGGGAACTGTT
>PVJO010016284.1:0-13681 GCA_004026905.1 Hystrix cristata
TTTGAGTAGAGGTTCTTGAAGTAGGTGCTGATGATCCTTTGGATTTCCATTGGGTCAGTTGTGACTTCACCCTTTTCATTTTTTATTGCATGGATTTGGGTCTTTTCTTTCCTTTTTTTTGATAAGAGTGGCTAGGGGCTTATCTATTTTATTTATTTGTTCAAAGAACCAACTCTTTGATTTATTGATTTTTTGTATTGTTTTCTTAGTCTCAATTGCATTAATTTCAGCTCTGATCTTAATAATTTCCTCTCTCCTATGAGCTTTGGGCTTGATTTGTTCTTCTTTTTCTAGATGTTTCAGGGTGAGATTTTAAAAATAGCTCATAGTCACCTTGACAGGCAAAGCATCTCCTGTGTTCAAGGGAAGCTTTATGATTCTTCAAGTATGTCAGCTCAGCGTTTCACGTGTCTTTCTCGGCTGCAGCTCTCGCCTCTGTCCTCTTAGATGCTCCCCATTACGATGAGTCGTTCCCCATTGCCTTGTGTATTGTCTGAAGCACAGCAGGCTTTCAACAAATGTTTGTTGAATGAATGAATGGACAGAGGTCAAGGAGGCCAAAGGCAAACTCCTTTGCAATTTGCCAGGGACCCTGAGGAGAATCAATAAATACCAAGGCGGGCAAAGCATCAAATGAGTTGAACAATGAATTGTGTGTTATTTGAAGAACAAAACGGAGCTCGTGGAAGCAGATGTTTTGGTTACATAAGCAGGTCAAACCTTGTGACCTTGTACTTTTAAGAATTTTTGTGGATTTTTAGTTTAGATAATTTCTAATCCATCAGCCTGCCCTGCTTGTTTTTTTTTTTTTTTAATTTCTTTCTGTTTTGATTTTGTCTGTAGAACTTTTTATCAGCACTTTCATTGGGCCACAGGGAGGAGTCAGACCTCACAGCACAGCCTCCATCCTCTTGCTTGTTCTTTCTCTTTCAGCACTGATTTCAAGAATTTAGTTTTTCCTACAATTGGAAGTAAATTGTCACAATGAAAATCTGATCAAAGCTACAGAAGTTGGCAAGTTTCAACTCTTGAAAGCTTGAACCATGGAGGATTTGAACTCTGTGGATATTAGTCACAGTGGAGAGCGGAGAGGGGGAAGAAAAATTAAGTTTAAAATTAACTTTAAACAATTAAGCACAAGTCCACACACCGAATGTGGCACTCTCCAGTCATTTGTAATGGCATATTTAAGCCTGTAATCCAGCACACTGGGAGGCTGAGGGAGAAGGGTGGCAAGTCTGAGCCCAGCCCGGGCAACTTAGTCACTTAGCAACACCCCGTCTTATAATAAAAAATAAAAAAAGCCTTCGAATGTAACTCGATGCAAAGGCCCTGAGTTCAATCCCCAGTATCAACACCCACACCCCCCCCCCACACACAAACACACACACTCCAATAGAAGGCAGTTTTTTTATTGGTTCTAAAAAGACGGGGCTGGGGATTTAGCCCAGTGATTAGAGTGCTTGTCTTGAAAGCACAAGGCCCCAAGTTCGATCCCTGGCACCAAAAAAATAATAATAAATAAATAAATAAAAAGAAGACAGATTTTAAGTGGTAATTTAACTTCCATAGAAAATACAGGAAAATGAGACATATGTTTAGAACCATTCACATTTCTTTATTAACTCAGAGTTACAGAAATCACAGGCATTACTCTACAATTCATGGAACACGTACTAACTCACAAATGGGCAGAGTAAGTTCTTTCATTTCTTCAGTTAAGCCTGAGAAGGCCGCCCAAGTCTCCTGGTCACCTGCCCTGACTGTGGATAGCAGGAAGCTCTAGGAGCCAAGCCTGTTGCAGATTTTACTGGCCCCCTTCAAGACGGCGGTGTGCGGCTCATGTGGACTTTGTCCCTGGGAATCCTAAATCTGTGGGCAGGTAGAGCAGCCAGCTAACACTGACCACAACAGCAGAGAGGCTGGGCCAGAGCTCCAGGAAGCTGGCACAGATTTCAGATTCGTTCCAGACTGTGCCTTAACCCAAAAGAATGTCTCTATGGTTCAATTTCTGGCAACAATCTAGAGGCCTGTTGCAGAAAGCAGATACTTTTCACCAGTTTAAAAGAGCCTCTATATGCTTCATCTCAACTAAACAAGCAAGGCAGGCATCGCTAAGTCAGGGAAGAGTGAACTAGGACCTTATGAAGGTCACAGCAGATGCAGATGGCAAAACCAGAGCCAGAACCCAGGCCTTCAAATTAAACATCCAGGCAGGTACATAGGACTTGCTAGGGCTGTGGTTTATTAGGCGGATGAGGCTAGGTGGGCCCTGAAAACACCAGATAAATCAGGCCTTCAGTCTGTCACTGGCTCTGTGAACTCCGCGCCTGGGCATATCCCTCACCTCCCTCCCAGCTGCAGCTGGGAACATCTTGATGCAGAGGACTGTGGCAGAACCAAGTATAAATATTTATATTAGCATTGGAAAAATAAGACACATGCTGGGTGCAAATTGTGGATTCCTGCCCTGGAGATGAGGAGCCCTTTGATAGGGCGGTAGGGCTGGGAGAACCCAGTGGATCCATCTCTACATGCAGCCACATACTTGAGAATGAGCCTCAGTGACTCTTGGCTCTCTCCCGCCTGTCTTTAAGGCAGTAGTTCTCAACCAGGGACACGTTTTTCCCCAGGGGATGTTTGCCAGTGTTTGAGACATTTTGAGCTGTTGCAACTGGGGCAAGGCATGCTCCTGGCATCTAGTGGGTAGAGGCCAGGAATGATGTTATATGTCTTGTGGTATACAGGACCCCTGCGCTCAGTGTCAGCAGGCCAGGGTTGAGAAATTCTGCATAAGGGTGATATGCTGGGCTTAGGAATGCATTCCTGCAGCAGAGCAACTTGCTCAAGACCTCATAGCTAGTAAAGTCCACTCCTGAGATCAGGGTTCCAGTGAGGCTACTCGAAAGGCTCCTCTGGTTCTAAGAAAAACATGGCTTCCCAGAAATGTCATCCTCCCATTCTCGCTGCCAATTTCTTCTCTATAAAATGGGCATTACAATACCTACCAAGCGGTATTATTACAACACTTAAACGAGATAATGCATGTGAAGAGGCTTCATAAATGAGTTAAATACTAAATTACTATTACAAATAAGAAGGCCATGCATGCATAGGTAACCACATGGTACAAGGGGAACAGTCTCTGAGCTCATGGACTCTGCAGAGTGGGATGTCACGATGTCACTTCAACTCAACTACTGCATATGTGTCAGATGCTAGAGATGGAAAAAAGAAAGATGCAGCTTTCCTGTGTAAGGTAACAGATTGGGAGTTCTAGAATCTTCCCTAGCCCAGCGACTAAGAGGATGGCTCTGGAAGCAGGCCGCCTGGGTTCGCTTCTTGACCTCTGCCATGTAGTAGACATGCGAACTCGGGAAAGGTATGTAACTCCTCTGTCCTCCTTCCCATTTATGTAAAATGAGGATCATACTATCTACTACATAGTGTTATCACTTGCTTGTGCTAGTTCCTGACACACAGGAAGTGCAAGATCAATGTAAGCTATTATTAACATCCCACACTTGCTACAACTTCCTTCCCACAGTGTGCTCTCTCTCCATCTTCAGCATACCACCTGCCATGAACATTTTGTCCAAACTCACTTTTTGTAATATAGATGCAGATTTTCTGAGGATTGGGATCAGTACTGCTTTTGTCATAATGGCATCTGTACTGCCTAACATGAGGTGCTCAGAAACTGGTATTAGTTCTATTAGTTGTCATGGTGACCAAATACCTGAGAGAAACAAGTTAAAGGAGGAAAGGTTTATTTTGGCTCATGGTTTGGGTCAGTCCACAGTCAGCTGGTTTCTTTGCTTTTAGGCCTGTGGTGAGGAATAAACATTGTGGTGGGAGGGTGTGGTGGAGGAAAGCTGCTTACCTCATGGCAGTCAGGAAGCAGAGAGGGTAAGAAAACCACAAAGGGGCCGGGACCAGATACAATGCCCAACGTCACACCCCTGTGAGCCACACCCTTCAGCTACATCCCACCTCCTGTTTCCATCACCTCTCAATATGCCATCGATTATGAGCTCATCGATGGATTAATCCAGCGATCCATTTGCTCCAAAATCCCATAAAGTGGCAACCAAACATTTAACACATTGAACTTTTGGGGAACATTTTAGATAACAACTATATGACGTATGTTGGATTAATAAATGAAAGGATGAATACGTCTTCTGTTCCCAAGAATCATACCACCTAGTAGAGTCCTGCCAACAAGTATTTACAAAGTAATACTTGCACTTATTAAAAGAGCTGCATTTATTGATTCAAGATGTATTTACAGATCACTGAGTACTTTTCCTGAGTGAGACAGGAAGCCTGGGAAGTGTTCTGAGCTGAGCAGTGACATGACTTACCCTGGAAGGGTCACTCTTTTCTGTCCTGTGAAGGCAACATCCCCATGAAGGGTTTGTGGCACACCAGGCACTGTGGCACCAAGGATGTAAGCTTCTATATTGGAGTTGGTTTAAAGGGACTGTTTCGAGGGTGTAAGCAGTCTCGAAGTTGGGGGTGGGGAGGAATTTGTCAGGGGCATGAGCCAGATAGCAGAGTGAGGGAGATGGAGGGGAGGGCGAATACACTGGAGAGGTCAGCAGGGCCACGTCACAATGGGTAGGTGCTGCTCCTAACACATTCCTTGCTTTCGTGGGCCTTACTGGAGTAGACAGGCACCATGCTGAACTGGGTAGTGAATGACTTCCAACAGCATTTCCCTATGTTCTTATGTGGCCCACATAGATTCTTGGGATGTAGTCATTTTCTTAGTTCCTGGTCATAAGAGAGGTATACTGAGGACACCTGGGTGACACCAATGTAGCATATTGGTGCTATGGGAATTTGACCTACCCTGAACTATATAATTGCAGATCCAGGGGCTTATGCACATATCCCCCCCGCCCACTTTGTAAACTCAGGCACACTTGTCTGAGGCAAGAAAAGGCACTAGCAAATCTCCCCATTTCTCCAAGGGTAGGTGATCTTATTCTTGGGCATTTACTTTCTGTTCCAGCATGTCCCACCACTGCTGCATGCATGTGGCATCTTGGTCTATCACATAAATAGATCCTGGGTGGTCTCACCTCTGGCCCCTCGGCCGTGCCTGACCATGCTGGAGTTCCCAGTGGATGCCCTGGTTAGACTCACGCTGGAATCCTTATGCTCTGTATAAATATGTCTGCACCATGTACAGGGAGTTATGTACATCCATAGAAGTGTCTGTATATATAGATGACATGCCAAATCTCACTGATCTAAAGTTAGAGGAACGTGTTTTTGAGTCTTTATCCTAGAGTTTCCATTCAAGCCCATGTTCACATGATTGGGTTGTGGGAAAGAGCACTACTTCTCTACCTCAGTGTAAACACGAAGAAAGAACTCGTGTCTGTGTTATTACAGTTACTCTTATTTGGGAGACAAAGGAATTTTCCACTGAGGACTTGACCCTCCCCTTGAAAGTACGCTGACAATATTTCTTTTCTCTTCCTATTTGTATGTGTGTGTGTGTGTGTGTGTGTGTGTGTGTTTACTATATTTCTACACAAGACAAAACATTCAATGTTAGTGATACAGGATAAGTGATGAAAAAGGATGATGAACACAAAGTGGAAGAGAGTGTGGTCCACTGGAGAGTCTCCGTCTCAGACCTCTTGGCTCCAGTGCCACAGATGACCTGCAGGCAAAGCTGCTGCTCTTGCTACAGAGCCATTCCTGCAGTGGCCCAGGATGGGGGGGTGACGGAAGGGATACGATGGGAGCTGGAGCCTTAGGCCAGTCTGCTTCCACACCAACAGTGGAGCCGTCAGATTCTGGAAAACCTGCAAGAGTCGGGATGGTGCCTGACCTGCCTGGTCCTCCAGAGAGTAGAGACTGCTACTGCTCTGCTTCAGTTTTCCAAATCTCCTGCAAACTTCTCTTGAAGTCAACCATAACTAGAAACATATAGGAAAGGGGTTGTGTGTGGTCTAGTTCAGCTCAGCTGGGTTGATACTGCAAAGCTACCACACAATCCCTCATCTCGGTGGCTGGCTGTGGTGTCACCTTCCCAGCACTGAGACTGCAGCTGTTTTTTGACTGTTCCTTGCTGGAGTCCATCCATCTCTTTCCCACTCACTTTTCCCTGCTCACACCAGCACCGGGGTGACCCGTGGGTCTCTGATCTAAGCTGATGTCCCACAAGGAAATATGATGCACAAACAAGGGCTTCTCCAAGGCTCCCCCCCTGCCTAGGAGTGATTCTGTCAGAAGCTCCCTTCTTCACTCGAGTTTGTAGAAGGGCAGCATCTCCTTCCACAGGAGGATGGGTTCACCTTGGTCGTGAGTCCTGAGCCCCTCCCGATCTTCTCTAATACAATCCATGGTGTGGAGGATAATGGAGACACAGCCCATTTTAGACCTTCTTGGTGAGCTTGGTGTGTGTGGGTGGGTGGGGGTGTCCCAGCTTTCACCGTGTTAGTGACTCTTGCCCTCAGTTTTCAGTCTTCACTCCAATCCAACCTGGCAGGAAATGTCCTACTAACCACCCCATTTCATAGTTCCTCTTTGGAGTTTCCCACATCCTAAAACTCCTACCATTAGGAACATCAATCAGGGATGTTTTAGAGGCACAACTTTCCACTTGGAAAGAGGTACACAGAAAAATGGACACGTTTACTGTAAAGCCCAGCTATTAGTCCACCTCTGACATCCCCAAAGCAGTGAGCATAAATAGTAGGTGTTCGAGGCAGGTACATTTAAAGGTAAAGAAGAGAATGGAGTAGCTGAAGGCTTTCACTGAAATGACTGGAATCCTTTGGGCATCCCAGTTTCTGGAAGGCAGATGGGAATGTGGCTTGGCAGAGGGAAAGAACTATTCTAAGTTCCACTTATGATAATGCATCATTTGCCTTCATCCTCACAGCTATTCCACCAATGGTAAGTCTCAGTCCCAGGGAAAGGTGAAGAAACTCATAGATAAAATAGCATCCTAATATCAATAGTTAATTACAAAAGCGCCAGAATTCTAATCCAGCTCTGCACAGCAAAAGTAGCACTGTTTCTACTGTATCTTATTTTGAAGAAGGACAAATGCAGTAATACGCATTTTGAGATCACACATTGTTTACAGTTACTATTCAATGGGTACAACATTTCAATTGGGACATTAAAATGTTTTGGAAGACAGTGATAAAGACTGCACAACACTTAATGCTACAGAGTTATACACTTAAGCGTGGTTAAAGTGGTAATGTTATACTAGCCAATTAGATCAATCGATCTTTCTTTCTTTTCTTTTTTGTGTGCTGGGGATAAAACCCAGGGCCTCACACATACTACACAAATGTTTACATCTCCACCCTGACCAAAATTTTTAAAATACATAGCTAAAAAAATTACATGTTGGATAGCTCAGAAGTCCTGTGCCCCTCATTCATCCAGTACATGTATTGGCCAGCCCAGGGTGCTTCCGTCTTCCCATTAGCCTGTGGGGATGAAAAGACACAGGATGAGCTCTGTGTGGGGACAGGCATGAGCACAGCATTTTGTAAAGAGGCTTGTGTTACATGCAGAAAAACAATTTGAGCAAGAAGCTAGTGAGCCATCAATATATACCCTTTTCTTCTGATAAGATTGTGGAAGGAAGAAAAGCAGAAAGTTTCCCAATTATATTTATAAGAACAACCCATGATCTCTTAAGCAAGGGAATTTGTAGTCAAGCACGATGGAGATATGCCTATATGTGAAGATGTCCATGTGTTATTGGCCTAGAACTCTACATAGGACAGAAAACCAGCTGGGCACTTCAATTTATTGCATATAAAAACACAAATGCTTAAGATAAAAATGGTTCTGGAAAAGGAAACATAGGAATAAAAGTAATACATGGAGACCAGAAGAAAATTACTTATACATCTTGGTGAAAAAAAGACCTGAGACTAATTTTGAGGTATAAAAAAATCATTGCAGAATGTTTATGAAAAATACCTACCACCCTAACACTACCCTAACCATATTTTGAGCATTATTTTTCAAAGACTTAGTTTTAATTATGTTTTCATGTGTTATTACTCTGCTTAGAAACCTTAAATGATTTCCCAGTGTTTATAAATAAAGTCTACATTCCTTATCCTGTCATTCAAACATTTTCCAAATCCGATGCTAACATACCCTGTCAGTCTTAACTTCCACAACATTCCTAGTGAATGCGTGACTCTGGTGAAACCGTTTTGTTTACTGTTCCTGAATCTACTTTGATTTTTCTCATATTCATCCATGCATTCTTGGAACATCTTCTGCCTCTTCTCATTGCTGACCAATAACTATCTTTTAAAATCCAGTCGAAATCTTGTTGCTTTGGGCCTTTCCCCAGCCATTCCCAGCTTATCGTGAGTCATCTTTCCTTAGAAAGCCTTTAATAAATATTAGCTTTATACTTTATTGGACAATTAACCATTGGCTGCTTTAAGCTTTTATTGTCTTCAATATTTATGTAAAAGATTTTTTTAAACGTTTGCCAAGGTTGGCCTCAAACTCCTGGGCTCCAGCAATCCTCCTGCCTCAGTCTCCCAAGTAGCTAGATAACAGGCATGTGTCACTGGGGCTGGCTAGGGAAAGCTTTTCTTTTTCCCCGTGCTGCAGACTGAACCCAGGGTACGCCAATCTTTACTGATACATTGTGTGTGTGTGTGAGAGTTTGCACGGTCCCCCAGTGAGATTACAAACTCTTCAAAAAGTGGAGCTACAGATGCTCCTCAACTTTCAATGAGGCTAAGTCCCAGTAAACCCACCTTGGGTTGAAAATAATGTACTGAATACATGTAACCTACCAAGCATCGCAGCTTAGCAGCACAGTATGTTGTGGAGCGTGAGTTGTTGCCCTGTGATGATGTTGCTGCTGCCCCAGCCAGCATCTTATGGAAAGGGTATTGAACCACATATTGCTAGTCCAGGAAAAGATCAAATTCAAAATTCAAAGTACAGCTTCTCCTGCATGCATACTGTTTTTGCCCCATTGTACAGTTTAAAAAAAAAGGCAAGTTGCATCTTCCTAAGTCTGGATTATAGTACACGAAAAATTAAAAACACTCATCTGCATTCTGTAATAAAAGTAAAGATGTTACTCCATCACTGCAGTCAGGCAAGGAGAAATTCCTGCTGGTGTGCAAAAAGCTATGAAGTCCTAGAGTAGTTGTTGTCTTTCAGGGCAGGACGGCCTCCTAAATCATATTTCCATCCTTCGACACATCCCTCTCCAGCCTTGCTTTGCAGGAAAAGAGGAAAAACTGTTGATTCGTTATCAAACAGTTTAGAAGCTGTCATTTCCCCCTGCAAGGTCAGTAGACCACGGCAAACCCTCAGCTTCACACCCTGCTGCACGCTGTGCCAGAAGACAGCAGAAGGGATCAAGGTCAGTCTGTGTGGGCAGCAAACCTGGCCTACTGACTCTGTCCTGTTCCTCTCTGTGTACAATGAAGGAAGTCAGACAGCTTGAGGTTTTGCTATGAAAGGGCCACCTTGGATCCAAGAGGACAGAAAGTCCTACCCTGTCTTCCTGGGCTAAGCCACATTCCCCAATCCACCTCCATCAGTGCAGTCATGAGGAAAGCTTGGACATCTCTGTTAGTCAGATTGCCGTCGCAGTCACAAAATACCTGACATATTTTGGCACACAGTTTCCGATGCTTCAGCCCCTGGCAGGCAGGTTCCATTGCTGAGGGTCTGAGGTGAGACAGAACATCATGGTGGAAGGGTGTAGTGGATCACAGCTGCTCACCTCATGGCAGTCAGAAAGGAGAGACAGACAGACAGACAGAGACAGCACCAGAGAGCAAGGGCCAGGGACCAGATATAGTCCCCAAAGTCATACCCCCATGATCCACTGCCTTTCACTAGGCTCTTCTTCCTGTTTCTGTCACCTCCCAATAATGCCATCAGATTGTGATCTCACTGGCGGATCAATCCATTCAATGACGTGAGAGTCCTTATGAGCCTTTCAATTCTCTAGGCCCCACTTGTGAACGCTGCCGCATCAGGGATCAGCCCTCCCTACATGAATCTTCAAGGGGTACTTCATATTCAAACCACAGCACTACTTGTACAAATCAGGTCCTGTTTCACTTCCCATTTGGTTATCTGCCCTCTGTCTAAGCCCCTTGGAAGCATGAGAAATCCTGTGCTCTTAGCTACAGTATAATCTAACACCAACAAAAATCTCAAATTCTAACTCCCAATACTACCTTTGTTTAAATACTATAATACTAAATCTTTAGAAAAATCTTTACATAACTTTTATTTATTCTTAAATTTATGACTGACATCATCGCTGAATTGTTAAAAAGCAACTTAAAATTTTTAGCAAACATAGTATGTAATTAAATGGAAAATATCCTTATTTCAGCTCTGCAATCTCCTGCCCTCACTACTTTTTTTTTTTTTTTTTTAAAAACACCCTAGAAAAGGAGGCAAGCAGGTCAGTATTAGTCTGGTGCATAATACAATTTTAGAGACAAAAATTTTGTATTGTTTTGAGAAACAAAGCTTCCGGGGCTTGGACAACTTACAAGCAGGAGCACATGGCAGGAGGCTGCTCTGGTGGGCTTTTTGTTCCCAGCCTCATGAAACTCTCCCCTAGGCCTGTGGGATTTCAGGATTGGCAGAGCTGTATTCCAGGACTTTAAAATCGTATGCGATTTGCCAAGGTATCCTACACTTTGCTCAGGAGCAAGTTGGATACAGCTTTAAGGGCACTGGGACAGAAGGCAGCACCAGGCACAGGCAACTTAGAGAGAAGTTTGAGTTGCTGAGGCAGGCTGTGCACGACTCCAAGTCCCCAGCACGGGATGGAATACTGCACATTGGAAGTCACAGAAGAGAGAGAGGCTGGAAAGGCAGGAGGCCAGCAGAAACCTCAGAACTTCCTCCTCAAGGGGCAGGCAGTCCTGTGCTATGAGAACAGACTGGTCATGACAGAGTCTGAGGAGAGAGGCCCCCCAGTCCTCAGAAGTCTTGGAAATAAACAGAGGGACTGTGGGACTCAAGAAGTTGCCAGAAATAGCAAGAAGGAAGGCATGTGCCTTCTGAATTGCTTCACCATTCCTTTCGTCTTCTCTATCTTGTGGGCCAAACACATTCCGGATGCCGCTTACTAGATGATGTAATAACGACTGAACTACTTGCTTAAACACACTTTGAGTTACACATTCTGGAATAGAGCATTTGCTTGGGTTAGGAAAAATAAACATTAGCAGGGGCAATTTCGGAATGGTAGGGTTATGATAGTTTCTTCTTATTGTATTGACCAAAGTCTGCAATAAAATGTACTAATTTTAATTATTTATTTATTTATTTTGGTATATGATACTAGAGATTGAATCCAGGGCCTTCACACTGAGCTACATCCGGAGCCCTCTTTTATTTTTTATTTTGAGGCTAGATCTCATTAAATCACTCAGTTGCCCAGGAGGGCCTCCAACTTGTCATCCTTCTGTGTCAGCCTCCCAGAGTGCTGGGATGACAAGTGTGTGTCATTACACCCAGTTTCAGAGTTTCTTAGGATGCCTTAAGAAAATTATAAAAGTAAGTTTATGGGGAAAAAGTTTATGCATATATGTATATATGTTGTATAGGCATAGATATATAACACCGAAAATAGACACAGTAAAGTGTTCTAATATTTGGGGAATTTTGTATCTCTCTTTGTAGATATCTGTTTCCATCATGCCAATCAAGACATGGAATATTTTCAGCCTCCCAAACTACCTTCTCCTGCCCCCTGATTGTCACCCCTGGCTGGGAACACCACTGGGAATTCTATCACCAGAGGACAGCTTTGCCTGTTCTTGAAGCTGGTGTGAATGGAATCATACAGCATGTGCTCTTCTGTGTCTGACTTCGACCCAACATTATGTCTATGAACTCTGCCCTCGTTGTTAGATTTTAGTCTACAATTTACTATTTTCTTTCAGGAGTAAAAAAAAAAAAATTGCATACAAGTAATTGAAGGTATGATTATTAGGTTTTGGATAATCAATGTTTATATTTATCCTATTTGGTTCCAAATAGGCAAAATTGCCTTAAGGATTGGAACAGAAAAGTCACAAACGTAGAAATACAACTAATTAGCCAGGAAAGAAAAAAATGTTGAAGCTCACTGTTCATCTAGGAAGCACAAGCTAAAAGATAATGGCATGCTTATCTTTGAAATAATCCTTTTTTAAATGATAATATTTGACACTAGATGTATTAGCTTTTTTTTTTTTGTCACTAGGACAGCGTACCTGACACTCACAATTTAAGGGAGGAGGGCTTTGATTTGGTTTACCATTCCAGGGTCAGCTGGCTCCAGCACAGAAGTACCATGCGGGAAGGGTGGTGTGGAGCAAAGCTGGTCAGCTTAAATAGGCAGAGAAACAGAACACTGGAGAAGAGCACCAGGAAGGTACGCTCCCCAGAGACATATCCCCGTGACCCACCTCCAGCAGGGCCCCATCTCCTATCAGCACATTCAGCTATGCACATCAGAGGGTTCACCCATCGATGAGGACAGGGCCCCGCGATCCAGGGGTCTCTTAATTCAGTTAAACTGACACTTAAAATTAAGCAGCCCACTAGCAAGTGTTCAATAAAATGGAAACTTTCAAAGGCACCCAGAGAGATAAATAGGTGAACAAAATTCAAGCACCTTTAAAAATCTTCATTCTCCTTTAATATTTCCCTTTTGCCACTCTAACACAAGGGAATAATCTTAAATACAGAAAAAGGCATTTACAAAGATGCTCATCCAATCCCTAAAAGTAAGAAACCACCTAAATATGCAGCAGTTAGGGAATGGTTATAAAAACACATTAGGCCGGGTGTGGTGGCACATGCCTGTAATCCAGCTACTTGAGAGGCTGAGGCAGGAGATCGAAAGTTCAAGGCCAGGCGGGGCACTTAGTGAGCCTCTGTCTCAAAAATTTAAAAGAAATTTTAGAAGGGCTATAAAGTAGCTCAGCCTTCCCTGGGTTCAATTCCCAATATTGCAAAAAAACCAGAATACTATGTAGAAGGACTGGCAGTGGGCACCTCTAATGAGCTGTAGAACAAAAACTGAGACCATTACAGAAGTTAACAAGTCTCCTTTATGGCCTGTTTAGCCTCCTTCAGCCTATTTTGTCTTATAGCCTACATTAAAAAAAGGGAAAGCTCTGGAATCCATGGATTTATCATTCAACAACGAATTTACTAACCTATTTTTTAACTAATTAAAAAATGAAAGGTGACAGAACACAATGCAAGTTTATCACAGTTTCTAGCACTTCTTCTGACCAATGTGGGTGATAATGACTACCATGGTAATAACTAATATTTATTATTTTAATATCGGGTGCTGACTATATGGGGGAGGCTTTACCAAGTGCTTTGCATTGTCTCATTTATTCGCATTTTACTTATTTATTTTATGGCGCTGGGGACTGAACCTTGGGCTTCCCACATGCTAGACAAAGGCTCTACTGCTGAGCTGTGCAACCAGGCCCTCATCCTCACTCACACATGCAGCGATGCCTGTCCCACCCAGTGTCCTGTGCACTTTCCTCCCAGGCACTCGGCCAGGAGGGCACCTGGCTTGGAGGGGTGAGGGGTCTGAGTTGCGTCTAGGGATTCTATGGCAGCAGCCAGGTCCAAAAAGGAGGAGACTGGGCTGGAAACCGGAAGT
>PVJO010016284.1:13781-42541 GCA_004026905.1 Hystrix cristata
CCCCCCCCCCCGGCGCGCGCCCCTCTGCAACTTCGAGCGCCCCCCCCCCGCCCGTGGGCTCACACCAGCCTTGTTCCCTTTCACACCCGAGGGGGCCAAGGAGCGTTCTATCTTTGCAGTCTTGCTTCTGCGGGACAGCCGTGGCAGCACTCTGTCCTCTCCTTCAAGGTTGTGTTGGAGATACTCAACCCAGTCAGCAAAGTCTGGGACACCCAAGGGCTCTTGCTCTAGAAAAACCTACCTGAAACAGGGCACTGTGGTACACGCCCGTGATTCCCAACACCGAGGGAGGCAGAGGCAGGAGGAAGCCAAGTTCAAGTCCCACCTGGGCAACCTAGTGAGATCCTGTCTCGAAATAAAAAATAAAAATGTCTAGGGATGTAGCTCAGTGTGAAGGCCCTGGGTGCGATCTCCAGTACCAACCCCCACCCCGTAGAAATCTGAAATTGGAGGCACCTTGTCTTTTATTTCTCTCATTTCTTTCATATTTTCAAATTTAAATGATTTTTAAAAAATACATTAAATGGTTCATTAAATGTGAAGCCTGAATCAAGACTGCAATTTCTCAGGAGCAGACAAGTAAGCGCACGTACAATATATAAGTGTAAATACACAGAAGAAAGTTTGGAAAAAAATCTACACCAAATTGTCCACAGTGATGGGCCATGACTAGAGTGGTAATTAAAGGTGGCTTCAGAGTTCCTGAAAAGGTGAGACAATTTTTAAGTGGAAGAATGTTTTTATGTATTACTCGAGTAACTAAAAGTTAATTTGTAAAAAGAAAATAAAAGATGAGGCTCTAGAGCAGGCATGGTGGCACACACCTGTAATTCCAGCACTTGGGAGGCTCAGGCCGCAAGCTGGAGGCCAGCCTGGGCTATGGAGTGAGTTTAAGACCAGCTCGAACTATATAGTAAGACCCTGCCTCAAAAACAAAGATGAAGGTCTAGAACTCTTACCATGTACTTGTTTCCCACATACTTCTTAGACATCTCCTCCTCATAAATTTTCAAAAATATTTTTTATTGATTGATTGGAAACAGGGTCTCACTATGTAGTTCAGGTTGGCCTTGCACTCACTGTGTAGCCCAGGCTGGCCTCAAACTCATGGCAGTCCTCCTGCCTCATCCTCCTGAGTGCTGGGATTACAGATCCTTATACATTTTGATTAAATAAATGTTTAGGATTTCCATAATTACTACTCAGAGGCAAGGCAAAATTAGCCACTGTAGACTCCTCTGTGTTCTCTTCCATTCGTTTGGGCCTCACACTGCTTTGCTTCTCTTTAGTGGTGTAGGAGGAATAACCATCCTTCAATTTTCACCCAGAGTGTAGTTCTTCATTCCCCAGTCACCCCCAGCTCTTCCAAAGTCTTGACTTGAGAGCATTCTTTGAGTCCGCGGAACGATAAAAGAAAGGCTTGGCTCAGTCCCCTTCCCAAGAGTACTTGCAAAATTTTATTGGGAAATGCTCAATGATAAAAACTGTTCAGGACCCAAGAAAGGCATTTGTGAAACAGAGTATTAGGCTTCGGAGGGAGGAGTTGGGGACCTGGGCACCTGGGCGCCATCTATCTTGTTCTCTCTGGTGTGCCTGTTTGGTGGGAATCGTCGGGCTAGCAGGAAGCTCAAGAGAGGAGGCAGGAGAAGGTGGAAGGAATCCAGGGCCTCCAGAGAGAGGCCGTTTGGCTGGAACTGGCCAGTCTCTCCCATGGCTTCCTGTGGAACTGTTAAGTAAGCTGCCTCCCCGGGGGTTGCACTCAGGTGGAGTAGTGAGAGGGACAGAAGTGGTTGTTTGCACATTCGGGTCAAAGGTGGCTTGGAGAAAGCACCCGGGGCACATTCCTTCTCTGTGTTCAGTGTCGTCATTGTTTTCCGAGTTCCCAGGGAGCTGTGTGAGCTACATGGCTGCCCATGCCCCGCCGCACGATAAAAGCCGTCCCTGTTAACTGACTGAGTGCCCAATTCCACTCAGCCCCTTATCAGAGCATTCCTGACTCCAGGGGTCAGATCCAGGAGACCGCTGACAGGCCAGTCTTTGCCGACAGCACGCAGGCCCTCCTGGACTTTCTTTCTGGAGTGGAATTCTGAGGGAAGGGGACATTCCGGAGAACACTGGCTAGGGCAGTGTGTCACCAGAACACTCTGGTGTTGCTAGTCTGGTTTGTTTAAGGCAGCGGCCACAGGCTCGTGTCACAGCGTCCCCTTGCTGACATGGTCTGGCTTGTGCTATGTTCAGTCAGAGAGCTAAGAATGGACTCTGTTGACTAGAAACTTTGTTCTCTGTTAAAAAACAGCAGCACAAGGAAAATCTGGCAAAAGGGCAAAGAGAAAGGGAGATAATTCAGAGACCAATTATTTTTCACAGAAATCTCTCTCACCAATCTTTGGAAATGGACTCCTTAGGTTTTCCCCTAAGAGAGAGGTGTTTGTGTCCACAGATGAGATCTTGATAATATTCCTCATTTATGCAGGCACATCAGTTCTGTTTATAAAACAAGAGACACTTCCTGGCCATGCATGTTATGTGGAGGATTGTTCACATGCACACGCATACACATGAGTGTGGCACAAGGCAGTTTGCAAACAACCTATACAGGGAAGAATTAAGGTGACAAAGGCAATTTGCTTTCCAAAAGTGTTTCAGCTGCTTTTCAGAGGCCTTGTTCTAAAGCAAGGGTCACTACCCTCGAGCCACAGACCGGAACGAGGCTGCCTAGTGGGAGGTGAGCATGGGCAGGGAAGGGAGCCGGTGACTGCTTTGTCTGTATTCACAGACAGGCTGCTCCCTGTCACAGGCATTACTGCCTGAGCTCCGCCTCCTGTCAGATCAGCTGCGGCAATAGCTTCTGGTAGGAGCAAGAACCCTACTGTGAACTGCATACTCAAGAAATCTAGGCGCTCGTTCCTGTGAATCATCCCATCACCATCATCCCCGCTGCTGCTCCCCCAACTCTGCCACCTCCCTTCGGTGGAAAAGTTGTCTTCCGTGAAACTGGTCCCTGGTGCCACAGAGTTTGGGGAGAGCTGTTCTAAAGGGTCTATCTGGTTCTTTTTCCATACGAATGACCTTACTGGACAGGGGCCAGGGAAATGTATCTGGGTAAGGAGTGACCAGCCTAGAGATTTCTTTTGTGACTACCATTGTCCTCCCTAGTCAGGCCTCAGGAACAGCATAAAGGTATCTCTGTGTCCTTTGTTGGAAGGAGGGTTGTGCTCCCAGCAGAGAACTTCTGGGCACCTTAATACAATGCAGATTCTGATTCAGGAGGTCTTGGCGGGGCCTGAGAGTCAACGTTTCTAACCAGCTCCCGGGGACACTGGTGCTGAGGAGCAGATAGTGCACTCTCCAGGCATCAAGGCCTGTGTTTTAGGGACAGTGGGCAACCTACACGCCTGAGGATTTTATCCTCATCTGCAGGCTGAGCTGCCCTCGTGTGCCTAGCCTGCATTCTGTCCTCGTGCTACTCAAGAACTGAGTGACACCATGCACCCCGCCTTCCTCTTGCTCCCCACAGAAAGCCTATCAAATCTATAATAATAATATTAGCAACCTGATAAACTCTGCAGCTGTCCCTATGCTACTTAGGTACTCCATCTACATTAATGGTTACTAATGGAGTGTGTGTCTTTCATACCTCTGATCCAGGGGAGGACACCAAGGCTCCATGAAATTAAATGACTTGTTGATGGTCACACAGCTAAGGGGCAGTGGAGCTGGGAACCCTAATAATTGTTCTGTGCTTCTGGCCCATGAGTAACAGGGATAGCAAGTGCTAAGAAGGATCTAAAGAGTGAGTGAAGAGCTTCATGGACTGTGAAACCTGAGCCTACTTCTCCTGTGTGTAGGACTCTACCCTTACCAAACAGGACCCCCCACACCCTCCACATTCAGGCACTGGAGCAGGGTTGAAAAAGAGGAGCAGGGTTGTCTTCCCATCATGGGACTTTGGGAAAGATGAAGCTGTAGGTGAAAGTGGGCATGGGAGGAGCATATGGCCAAGTGAAACTGCTCACCCATAGCCAGGAAGTGTGAGCGAGAGAGACAGGAAAGGACCAGGGTCCCACAATCCCCTTTGGGAGTACACCCCAATGATCTAAAGACCTCTCACTAGGGCCCACCTCTTAAAGGTTCCACCACCTTCCAATTGTACTACCCTGGGAACCAAGGCCTTTGAAGGATATACAGCATCCAAACTGTGATAGTGCCCTGTAGGGAGATTGGATTGGTCTGTAGACAAGAAAGAATGCAGGAAAAGATGACCGTTCAAAGATGACCGAGAAATGGTTGAGTCATTCTGAGAGTAATGCCTTGCTCCTGAGGATGTTCCCCTAAGACGAGGTTGTTAGAGAGTGACACTACCCGTTATTAAGGTCACTGTGGAAAATGATCAACTATGGTCATCTTTTTCTGCATTCTTACTTGTCTGTAGAGCAGTCTAATTTCTCCACATGGCACCCTGGGAAATAAACCATTCTATATCCTTTACATTGTTGCAAATGTTTGTTTCAGTACCTCATCTTTGCCAAGATCTGACTTTTCCTGCAGGACATTTCCTTCCTCCTCTTGCACGATGCACCCATTCTTCACCTTCCTGAGGGGCTTTCCTTGTTCTGTGACCCCCAGTTCCTTTTCCTCTTTTTCCTTCACCAACTCTTAGAGACTTCTGTGAACATCTACACAATTCTTTTTGACCATCCTCTTCCCAATCCTTCTTGTTCTTGGCTGCCACTCTCTGGGATCCTCTTCAGATGTCCTAGTCTCTTTTTCCTCCTCGTTCTAGAAAAATCTGTAAGTATCCTTTTATTACAGTTTCTCCACCTCTTCAGGTCTAGAGACCTTTATCTCTATTCATTTTGTGTCACACAGACACAAGCTCCACCTCTGGATTTGATGAGACAAAACCAGCTCCACCTCTGAATTTTCAAGATTCTGCTCTGCACTGTCTCTCCTTTCCTTGCCCCAAAAATCTTGTTACTTCTTTCTCACTATCTTCTCCTGTATTTCACTTGCATTCTTATCTGGTTCTGTATCTTGAACATGGCTTATCCCCTCTGAAACACATGTTGAAATTTGATAACCATTACGTCAGTGTTGAAAGGTGGAGTTTTTAAGAAATGATTGAGTCACTCTGAGAGAGTAATTCCTTTCTCATGAGTATGTTCCCATGAGACCAGGTTGTTACAGAGTGAGACTACGCTTCTGGTCTCTTTTGTACCCACCTGCATCCTCTTCACACTTTCTGTCCTGAGTTGAAGCAGCATTCTACCTTCACCTAAAGCCACGCAGAAGCCAGTGCCATGCTCGCTGTTCCAGGCTCCAGAACAATGAACCAGTCTCAGGTATTGATGAGATTTCCATGTATTGAAAAAGGTGACAATTGGCTTTTTGCTACAAAAGAATGGCATCAAGCCAAACTCATTTTTTTCAATTGCAGCTTTTTGTTTTTGCACACACACAAAAATATATTTCTCTATATTTTTATTGATTTCTCATCTTCCAGTTCTGGCAACATCTATAATTTGAATCCCAACATTCGTGGATTTGATTTGTTATATCAGAAACTATCTTTGTTTCTTTTACCCAAATTTTTTAGCCACACATTTTGCCTACATCATTATTTATTATAAAAAATTATGGATCCTGTTCCTTAAGATTGGCTTTTCTGGCATGATTCCTTATGTCCAGGACTGTGTGACTCTCAGATTGGAAAATGTGTCTAAAATGAGTTAGTTTTGTCACTTAGAGTTTTTATACTCTTTGAGCTCTTCAGTGTCCAGACTACACATTTTTATCCTTTTGATCAGTGCCGCTTATACTGAAAGTCTAACTGAATTACCCGGAACCTCTTGTCATTAGGTCTTTGAGTTTAGGAGGCGTGGTAAGAAAAACTTTCTGTTTCAACTGAGCACTTATAAGCAAAGAGAGAAGAGATGTTAAGAATAGGATAAAATGGGCTTATACTACCTTGTACAATAGCCAACATCTATATGAAAAAGAGATTAATTTAACCAGAAGACACTCCGGCCAACTACACAGGTAAAAGAATGAATTTTTTCCCCCTGAATTTGAATTTTCCAGATTTTACAAATAAAAACATGATGTGCCCAGTTAAATTTGAACTAAGATAAACAACATTTTTCTTTTAAAAATTTAACGGTGTCCTCTGCAGTACCAGGAACATATGTGTAATGGTCAATTTTATGTGTCAGCTTGATAACCCAAGAGGTGTCCAGATATTTGATTAATGTTATTCTTGGTGTGTGTGTCTATAAAGGGGTTTGTGAATGAGAATAACATTTTAATAACAGTGGGCTGAGTATATCAGGATGCCTTCCCAAATGTAGGTGGGTTATTGAACCTATCAAAGACCCGACTAGGGCAAAAGGCTGAGCAAAAGAGCATTTGCTCTCACTCTCTCTCTCTGACTGGCAGTCTTTGAGCTGGTACATCTGCTTTCAGACTCAGATGAGAATTTCACCATCAGCTCACCTTGTCCTCAGGCCTTTGAGCTGCAGATCTTGGGACTTCTCAGCCTCCATACATGTGAGACTAATCAGATTAGATAGATTGATAGACAGAGAGATAGACAGATAGATAGATAGATAGATGGATGGATTGGGATCTTCCATTTCTCTGGAGAACCTGAGTAGTACAATATGTATATTGAAAAACTAAAATAAATTTTTAATTAAAATTTTTCAATTGTGGTTTACCTGAAACTCAAATTTAACCATGTGTCCTGTATTTTACCTGGGAAACCCACTTGTGCCAGATATTTTGGCTTTATATAAACACAATTTGGATTTTGCTTTTATGGTAATAATGATATTTTCAAAAGATTTATGTCTTAGTTACTTTCTCATTGCCGGAACAAAATACCTGACACCCACAGATTAAAGGAGAGAGGTTTATTTTGGGTCACAGATTGTAGAGGTTTCAGTCTGCCAGTTCCAAGGCAGGGCAGCAGGACAGAGGAAAAACCATTCATGGTGTAGCAGACAGAAGGAAGAGTGGGATGAAGGGAGGAGGAAGGATATATACCGTCCCAGGCAACACACACAGTGACCCTCTTCCCACCAGACTTCACCTCCCAACATCACACCCAACTATAAACCCATCAGTGGACAAATCCAGGATTACACAGCCATGATCCAGTCACCTCCCAAAAGCCCCACCTGTGAGCACACGAGGCTCAGTGAGGACATCATAGATATGAGCCATAACAATATATATGTAGAAATTAAATTCTGCCCACACTTTATCCACACTCTTGAATTTGAAATTTAGACTGCACTTCTGTATTCCAAACTGTCCTCCATAGGCCCACATCCTTAGCCTGGAGCCCTAAGGCATCACAGTTTAACAGTGGATGAGATGAGTTAAGGCTCCGTTCTGTCACTGTGCCTTTTATTAATTTGATTGATCTAGCTCTGAGTACTGTACATTGTCCGCTCTCACACGCTTAATCCTTTTTCATGTTCCCAAGTGGTGGTGATGCAGTCACCTATTCAAGAACATTTATCAAGTATGTATTTTGTCTCTCTGAGGTCTACAAAAATTTATAAAATTAATTCAGTAACTATTGATAGCCTATTCTACTAGGCCTCGTTGACGGTGGTATATGGTTTCTCTCCTTGAGAGACTCATAGTTTATTGAGGAAGTACATATCAGAGAGGATGGTAAAGGGAACCAAGACCTTCAGTTCCAAGGGACATGCTGTTCTGCTGATCACCAGGGATTTGTTTCGCTGAATGGAATACACAAGCTGAGTTTCTTAAGACAATGAGAAATTTTAAAGTTCGGTAGGAGAAAAGAAAGGAAAGAAGAGACAGCTGGCAGAAGTGAGCTCTTTGGTGAAAAAGATGACTGATGCGGTAAGAGACCAAGATTCATATATTTGGGACGAGACTCCTCTTTCAGACTCCATAAAATCTTCAATAAAACATCAGCTTTCTCACCAGCATATTATGGGATTGGATGTGTTGTGCATGGTCTGGCGAAGTCGTGAATAGGGCCTCAGGGTGGGTGTGAAATAAGAGCCAGGGCCCTCAGTGGAAGGGCCACTCTGTCAAAATTACATCATGGGATCCTCACCTACCATGTTGGCTGTAAGGCAAAGAATCCAGTTACAGCTCAAGTGAAGTTGTCACTAAGAAGGCCACCTCATCATTCAGGCCAAATATCTGGATTTTTTTTGGTGTGAGCAACAGTAGTACTTGGTATTGGTTAGGTTTCTCTTGTTTGAAGCAAACCAAGGCTAATTAAGCAAGAAAAAAGAAAAGATACTGGGAGAATAGATTGATGGTAGAATGTCTTGCCAGAACATGGTGGCACTCAGGGCCTCCCAGCAGGGTGTGAACAGCTCGGTCTTGGGAAGGAGAAGGCCAGAAAGCCAGGGTTCCTGCAGGGATCCCAGGGGCCTGAGCTCGTGGTGACTTTTCTGGACTGCTTCTGTCACTTGTTCATGTTTTCAAATTTCTCTGAGATAATCTGATTAGTACAGCTTGAGTCAGGGTCTCTACCCTTTGAGGACAGTTAACACACATGTGGCTATGGTTGTCCTCTTTTGTTGTCATGTCTCTTGCACCTATCAAAACTAAATAGAAATGGTGTAGTTTTGGATGTTTATACTCTTGTTCTTCTTGATTAACTGAGAGTTTTTAATCATTCTATACCTACCCACCATACCACAGCCACTAATTCGGAAGTTACACACTCTTTCTGTTCTTTTAGTGATTACCCTAGGAATTCCGACTTGCGTACTTAACCTGTCAAAGTTTAAATTAATCAACATCTGTCCTTTCACCCAGCTGATACAAAGACCTTAGAATACTTACATTCCCTTCCCCTTTACCTACTTATGAATTTCATTTTTAGTTCAATTTTAAAAACACAACAAAACAATACTTCATGTTTTCAAGGTTCACTTACATTTATCACTTCCCCTGTTCTTCACTCCTTTTTGTATCTCACAAGTTTCGTATGGGATCACTATTTTTCTGCCTCTGGTACATCACTTAGCATTTCCTTTGAGAGTTTTGTTAGTGATGAAAGTAACAATTTTTTTTAATTTGCTATTTTGCTTAAAAACATTTATTTGAAAAGAAGGAGGAATGAAGGAAGGACAGAAAGAAGGGAGGGAAGAAGGTTTTACTTCGTATACAATTCTAGTCTAGAAGGTTATTTTTTAGTATATCAGAGATGTCCTATTACTGTTTTTCTTATCTTCCAATGTTGCTTTTGGAAAACTGTCAGTCTGGCTACTGCTCCTTTGAGAACAGTAGTTTCCTCCTTCTCTTCCTCCTCCTCCTTCCTCTCTCCCCACCTTTTCTTTCTTCCTTCCTTGCTGCTTTTAAGGTTTTTCTGGTGCTAGCTTTAACAGCACATATAATACAATTTTTCTCTTTATCTTTAGTTTGCTGCCATTTCAGATATGTCTAAATATATTTTTCTTTTCCTGCTTGGAATCTGATGAACTTCCTGAATTTTCAGATCAGTGTCTGGAAATTCAGTTCAGAAACATTCTGTTACCATGTTTTCAAATATTACTTCTGCTCAGATTTTCCTCCCTTTTCTTTTAGAATTCCTATTTAATATTATCTTACATATCTCTTAACTTCTGTCATATTTCCCATCTTTTTTTACTTTGTGTTACATTCAGAAAAATTTATTTTGTTCTATCACTAATGTTTCTTCAGTTATGTCTCATCTATCATCCTGAGTTTTTAATTTTAGATAAAACTTCTTAAACTTAGTAATTTTTAAGACACACGGACACTTTCTATAATTTTTTATTACTTGAAGATATTTCTAAATTTATATATTATTTTCTTAAGTAATAAGCAAAGATATTTTACAGCTCATAACTAGTAAGTCAATAATCTGAAGTCTGCATGTCTTTTTTTTTTCCTATTACTTCTACTGATTTCCTTGTGTGGTTAGATATTTTTAATTATATATTGCTCATTGTCTTAGAAACTTGTTAGTGGAAATGCTCTGTAGCCTAGGATGAAAGTGTGATGGAGAATTTAGATTTGCTTCTTTTATGAGCATAGCTATCCTCTGTCTAATACCATTTTAAACTTTCTTTAGAGTTTAAAGTTTTCTTAGACCACCAAAGTTTTTTTTTAATCTGTGACAGAAAATGTCTATAATTACAGTTTCTTAGGGATTTTGTTTTTCTCATTTTCACTTTCTGACCAGATAAGTCTCCCCAAACTTCTGGGGAGTAGAAACAGGAAAGTGGGTTTACCTCTGAGAATCCCTTTTAATGTGGAGGCTGCCATTAAATCTTTCTCTTAAGAGGGTCTTGCCCTGTTCTCTTCCATCTCACACTGAGAGTCTGTGAATACCACTGCTCAGTTTCTCAGACCAATTTTGACACTGTCAGGACCCAAGTGGTTCAGAGTGCTCTGCTGACCTCCGAATTTTTGCTTTCTCTTGGCTTTTGGCCTGATATTTCTTTTTAAATTGAACCATCCAGTTGATGCTCTTATGAAGATATAATATTTTTTATTTATCAGTTTTAAATGTTCTTAGCCAAAGGTTAACTCTGAATAATCTGACTCACCATAAAGAATATGTCTGGTCAGAGAGTGAGTGCTCTTCAGGCTGTCAGGCAATTTAATCTCTCTCTGAGAAATTAATACAGCATCTTCATCCATCTCTGTATCAGGCACGTGTTCAATGATTTTTGGAGGAGCAGAAGTTTACAACTGTCTTGAGGCAAATAATTCTAAAAGGACATGGAAGTGACCAAAGTTTCCATTCTGGAGTCTTTGAAATACTTCCCGCATCCTTCATTGAGAGGGCTCACTCCATATATAAACTCTGCATCTGGAAAGGGGAAACAGCGAGAGAGTGATCGACCGCATCCTCTGTGGTCTCTGGCTCACATCATGGCAGATGTATGGAGTGTTCACAGTTTATTCCTAGTGGACAGAATCTTCTTCAACAAGATGGGCACCTGCACCTCATGAAATCAAGTTACGCCCTAGTTTTACTTCGGAATTTGCTGCATCAACATTGCTATGGTTTGGATGTTTTTGTCCCCTTCAAAATTCATTATGAAACTTAATTCCTGATGTAACAGTATTGGGAATGTGGACGAAAGGTGGTGACTAAGTCATGGGAGCTCTGCCTCATGACTGAGGTTGGATGACCTTATAAAAGAGCTCAATGGGAAGAGTTCAACCTTTTTAGCCTTTCTGTCATCTGCCACGAGAGGACACAGCATTCTTCCCCTCCAAAGTTTGCAGCCCCGAAGTGCCATCTTAAAAGCAAAGAACAGCCCTCACCAGACAAACATGCCTGCACACTGACATTGGACCTCCCAGGCTCCAGAGCAGTGAAAAGTAAATGGCTGTTCTTTATAGAGTACCCAGTGGTACACTTTTGTAATCCCAGCACTGTAAGAGGCAGAGGCAACAAAACCACGGGTTTGAGCCCAGCTTCGGCAACTTAGTGATTTAGCGAGACCCTTTCTCAAAATGAAAAATAAAAATAAAGAAGTGCCAGGGATATATCTCATTGCACAGGCTCTGGGTTCAACCCTCAGTCCCTCAATCATTCCATCAATAAAGAGTACCCAGTCTGAGGCAATCTGTTTTAGCAACAAAAATAAACTAATGCACACATAGAGACTATGGCATTGGGGGAGGGAGAAAGAATGGAGGCTACCTGGGAGAAGTTTGAGAATTTGATCGCTTCTGTTCTTGATGTTCAAATATTTTCCCAGTCATTCTATAAAATTTTCACTGAGGTGATCATTTCTTATTGTTGTGTTGTATTTCTTTTGGGGGGAATATGCCAAAAATTCTAATGATGTCTCATGTCTAACGAACATGATATCAAGGTTGGCATGAATATCTTAAAGAGAAGATAGACATGATAATCTTTTGTAGCAGTAGATTTAGGCTTAACTAGCATTTATAAAGAACCCATTATGTAGTAGGCACTAGACTGGGCATTTTTAGAAGCATAATTCATTAATTTTAGAACAAAAGAATTATGCCCCTTCTTTGGTGTTGAGCAGGGAAATGTGAAAAAAGAAAACTATTCTAGGACTAAGGAAGGAAGAAAGGGTCTCACTAGACATTATCCCATGTAAGGGAAACTATTTCAGGAATATTTCCTGGAGGCTTAAATTTGAATAATAATACACCACTCAGTTAAGCCTGTAGTTCTGAAGAATGTAGTAAGAATACTGGACATAAGAGATTTGCATTTTCTCTGTATTAGCTCATCTTCTGTGTTAACTTTAAGGAAAAATTGTGAAACCCACCATACATAGGATGAGGATTCTCAGCATAGTATAGAAAAAGTGACATGAAAATCTGCTAACCAGAGGAATGCTGCCATGTGCCCATGTGGGGAGGTTTTTCTACAGGGAAAATTGCCCTGCTCATTTCTTTTCGATTGTATGTATTATATGTTACCTTCCACTCTAGATATTTTTGTACTCTCTATCTCATCCTAATCTTCTGCTTTCATGGGATCTGGGGCATTATTTACCAAAGCACCTAGCACAGTGAGTTACCTATTACAGAGAATAAACAAGAGACTGCACTGAATACAGGGCTTAAATTCTAGCCCCCGCCTTGCCACTAAAGGTGGGAAACTCAAGTGTAGCAGATTCTTGTCCTTTTTCTTTGCCTGTATTTGTCCTTCCTCTGAGTAACAGTATTCCAGGTTCGTGAGGTATCCATTTCTCGCACATACAGGGGAAACCCAATCCTACTTCTGGTTCCAGAGCCAAACCCTTTCTGGCCTCATCACGTTCTGTCATTGTCCTGGCCACCATGATTGATTCAAAGACACATCCCACTCCAGGCCAGTGAAATGAAGGATAAGGTGACATTTGCTAGATAGTTCAAGGAGAGAAACTTTCTTCTTCTTGTATGGAAGCTACTTAGATACTCTTTTCTATCCAGATATAAATGAAAAGGCCTAAATCCATGAAAGATATGGGCCACGTCTTGTGACCCAGAGAAGCCAGCATGATGATACAGCAGGCCCAGAAGAAGATGGAGAGGCATGAAAATAAACTAGTTTTCTTGAGATTATTGAGCCCAGGATAAAGTTTGCATGAAAACCACCATAATATTGGACTTTTGGTTATATGAACCAGTAACTTCCCTTTGTTGTACAGCCTGTTTGGGATTGGACTTTTCTGTTACTTGCAATCAATAGATTCCTAGGGCTTGGGGATTTAGCTCAAGTGGTAGAGCATTTACCTCGCAGGTGCAAGGCCCTGAGTTCAATCCCCAGCACAATCCCCCCTCCCCCCAAAAAAGATTCCTAACTAACTGTAATGGAGGCTTAGATATGATGATCAACAAAGACCCCATCAGCTTTTAACATTCAATGATTCTGTTAAGAATCATTTTTATTATGAAATGTGAGAAGTCAGTATATATTAATCAAGTTGGATGCCTCCATCAAGAGAGTTGAGGTTACTCCAAACCTTGAGACACTAGAGAAATTTGCCAGATCTACAGGCTATCTTCTATCCTATTGTCAAGCTGTGGATATTCCTCAGGACAGCCCATTCTCCTGTGAACCCCAGCTCATGTTTTCCCAGTTGCCCTCTGAGGGTTTCCAACTTAAAAGTTCACTTGATCTTTCTTAAAAAAATCTTACTTTTCTTTGTATGTCCAGCACTTTAAAAAGTGCCAAGTAAGATCCAAATAAATATGAATAAAAAATGGATGGATTATTCAACAATTATTAAATACCTACTATATGTCAAGTACTGGGTGAGGGGCTGGAATATGTTAGTGCACAAAGCAAAGCCACTACTGGCTGATGGGTGGGTGGCATGCAGAGACATATACTGCTTCACTCCATATAAGATCTGCTGATTATATGGATGTACTTACGCTGCAAAAATTTATCAAGCTGCAAGCGTAGTGGCCCACACCTGTAATCCCAGCACCCAGGAGGCTAAACCAGGAGGATTGCCACGATTTCAAGGCCAGTCTGGGGTAAATTCAAGGCCAGCTCAAACCCTGTCTCAAAAACTAAACAAATAAAAATATATCAAGATGTTTCACTTAGGATTTGTGCTTCCGTATCTTTGCTTTACTTCAATAAAATATCTCAAAAACAAAACAAATCAGAAGTCCTTACAGGATGTTTACATTGCAGTCGAGTGAGAGACAGTATGATCTATAAATATGGAATCTGTTGGGAGATGATGATAGTCACCAGAGGAGTGAACAAATTCAGTGAGCACTAAGAGGAGACAGAACAGGTCCCCTGGACACATCACTGTGAGTACAGTCATTGGCTGGGAAAGCTGTTCCACTTCACCTGTTGAGGCTATTCTCTTGTCTTTCTCTGCTGCTAATGCGGGGTCCTCAGTCATTCCATGAATGGGTGTGAGAATGGGCAGGGAGCGCATGAACTTAGATTAGTTTCAGAACCGAACTCACGCAATAGTAACAGGATAGCTCTAGTGCTGACTCAGCGACCCCTGGAAACACATGATCAGACAGCTAGTAGGCTCTTCCTTATAGTGAGTATATGAAATGTGAAATGTTTGGATTGTACGGATAGAAAAGACTGCTTTCCTCAAACCCAGAATTTTATTTTTGGAGACTTCTGTTAAGTTTCCGCTACTATGGAAGTTCAATTCTCAGTTCAGTTCTAAGATGTAGTTCTAACTAAAAGGAGTACAGTAATCCCCCTTTTCCACAGACCCTATATTCCAGGACATTTGGCAGATTTCCTGAAACTGTGATCAATACCAAACTCTATCTACACTATGCTTTTCCTATATGTACTTATGATAAAGTTTAATTTCCAAATTTGGCACAGTAAGAGATTAACAACAATAACCAATAACAAAATAGAATAATTGTAATAATATACTGTAGTAAAAGTTATTTAGGGGTTGGGGATATAGCGTTTAACAAGCACAAGGCCCTGAGTTTGATCCTCAGTGTCCCCCCAAAAAAAAGTTATTTAAAACTTAGGAACTTTGTTTCTGGAATTTTCCATTTGATATTTTCAGACTGTAGTTGACCATGGCTAACTGAAACCACAGAAAGAGCAATCTTGCATAAGGCGGGACTACTGGATGTAATCTAAGAAACCTGTACATGTGAAACGATTATAAAATGTAGAACTTTTCAAAAATCAAACATTATGGGCTTACAAGATAACATGTGCTTCTCCTTTGTAATTTTAATTTTGTGTGTGTGTTTCGTTTTTGTTTTTGTTTTGCACTGGGGACTGAACCCTGGACCTCACACATGCTAAGCATGTGCTCTACCATTAAGTCACACCGTCAACCTCTTTGTGTTTTTCACTCTTTGTCTCCTCACCAGCTCTGAGTCAGGGTCTGGGTCCACGTTTGTTCTCCATTGTAGTCCTAAGAATGTAGCAGAGTGCTCAGCACCAAGTAGACACTCAGTACACATGTGTAGAATGAAATCACTGGATGTGAGAAAGGCAGAGGAATTTAGGGGTCAACAGCACAGACTGTGCAGTGAGGCAGATCTGCCACTTCTTAGGTGATTAATTGTGCATCCTTAAGTGAAATCTCTACATTTTTATTTCACTTTCTCTTCTATAAAATGGAGAGAACTACTGTTTCTACTACAAGAGTTCATTGTGAGGAGTGAGCGACAAGTGTAAAGCACTTAATACATAATATTCAATAAATCATACTTATGATTATTTTCAAAGTAGTATTAATTTACAAAAATTTTTCATTGTAGTTTACTGACAAAACATTGTCAGAAATTATTCAGTTTCTAGTCTTCATTTCTAAAAGAAGTAGAAGTATATGTTAATCCTACAGGTAGGCATTCTTCACACACTCATTTTGATGACCCCAAACGCTGATATTTTAGTGTTTGTGCTTCATGTGCTGAAAGCCAGCAGATCTGGCTCCCGTTTCCCTGCACAGCGTTGGTGAAGGGTCTGCAACGTATCAAACCTTGCTGCAGTGGGGTGTAGGGAGCTGCTCACTGGCCTGGGATGTGCAGGCTCGGGTTATGTTTAGCACTGAGCTCTGAGGGACAAATGTGTTTGTCAGCCCACCATCTTTCCATGCACTGCAGGAATTCGCAGAGGGTCTGCAGGGCCTGGCTTCTTAAAGACCTCCTTCCTGTGAAATAACAAACAGGCTGCTCTGCTATCAGGAAGCTATGGTCAGGAGTTAGTGTTAATATTGGGGATTCTATCTCACTGCCACAAGTCATGATTTATTTAAGCTTTCTGTTTAATTTTCAAAAATTATTTTTGGTTGATTTTATGCTACGCAACACAATGTTTTGAAATATATACACATCATAGAACAGCTAAATTGAGCTAATTACCATTGGCATACCTCAGACTCAAACTTTTTTAGTTGTTGTTATGAGAACACTTAACATCTACTCTTTTAGTAATTTTCCAAGTATGCACTACCCTGCTATTAGCTATAGTCATCGTTTCGTAGAATAGATTTCTTACAAGAGGTCTATTAACAATGCTTGACAGGGCTGGGGATTTAGCTCAGTGATTAGAGTGCTTACCTTGTAAGCACAAGGGCCTGAGTTCAATCCCCAGCACCACCCCCCCAAAAAAAAAACAATGCCTGACATGTGGTAGGCATTCAGTGGATATGAATAAATGAATAACTAAATGTGTATGACTTTTATAAGAACCCAGTATTTTTCTTAGCATCACAAAATCCTTTAATTAATGAGAACATTGAAACCTCAACGATTCAAATTGAAAGCAGAGCGTCTTCTCTGCCTTCATTCTAGACCCAGCCTCCTCCACCAATGTAAAATAGAGTGAGATCCCCTTTACATTCAAACATAATAAAATATGCATCCCCCACAGGAGAAGTATGACACGCTAGGTTGGTGAACATCAGAAGTAAGATTATCTACCCAATAGTTTAGAAGCAAAGGAAATAACTGTTATTCAGGTTTGACCAACATAGCAAAAGCCAGACTGGCTACATGCAAAGTTGGTAACTCACAAGCTTCAAAATATAATCCCTCTCCCCATTCCAAGTAGCAGAATGTCCCTCAAATTTTATCCTTAAAAATCAATTCTTGTAGTTAAAGTATGAACATTTCCTTACAGTTCTTTCAATTGCCACTTCTCTTGAAGATTCTCATAATATTACTAATACTCTGAGCTAATTTAATTATTCCTTATTCCTGATCCCTAGGGAAGAGGACCAAATGCGACACTAGGGAGGGCACCGAGGGAGCTGAAGCAAAGAAAGGTGGACTGCAAAGATAAAGAGCACTGGGGGAGGGGGGATGCTTTGTCTTGATCTGTTTCAATTGTAGAAGTCTGGGTCCAGTTCAGATGCAACAAAGTGGTCTGCTTTCAATTTGAATCAGTGAGGTTTCGATGTTTTCTTTAATTAATTAGGATTTTGTGATGTTAAGAAAATTACTGGTTTTTGTTTGGTTCTGATTTTGGTTTGCTTTGCTTTTTGTTTGTTTGTTTTTAGACAGTCTTCTTATGTAGTTCAGGCTGAGCTTTGAACTCACTGTGTAGTCCGGACTGGGCACAAATTATTGATCTTCCTGCCTCAGCCTTCCAAGGTGCTGGGACTCTGGGCATGTACCAACACACTTTCAGTTAATTCACACATTTAATGATTCATTTATTCATGTCCATTGAGTAACTACCACATGCCAGGCATTATTCAAAACAGGCCCTCCCCTAGTCCCCTAGCTTTTGTGGGGCATGGGCAAGTGTGGTACACTCCCCTCACACCTCCTGCAACTTGGCCCCCTATTTCACTCTGCACTAGGAAGGGCTACAGACAAACTGGAAAGAGACCACAGGAAAGCTCCCTAAACTCTGTCCACACCCCTTGGCTAAAGGCTCAGGAGGATGAACTTGAGGAACTGGCCTACAAGACCAGGAGATGGGCTTGGGGCCATTTGTGCAAGTAACTGGAGCATCATCCAGAGCCCAGGGGTGGGCTCTGGGAGGCACATCCTCTTCCCACATAACCTCCTCCTCCTCTGGTGAGATGGGACAGGACCAGGTAAGGGCCAGAGAGGGCCTCTAAAGCTTGACTGGATAGAAAGGCAATATGGATTCTAGGTGCTGGAATTCATGAAGAAAAATCCAGATATCTTCACCTTCATAGTGCTTACATTCCAGTGAATGGAAACAGACCATAAACAAATATGTGAGAAAATAAATAGCCAAATATATAGTGTGTTTGACAGTAGTAAGTATAGTCAGCTTTCTGTATCCACAAGTTTTGCTTCTGCACTCAACCCTGTAGATTAAAACTGGTAGGGGGCAGGGTTGCATCAGTACTAAACATGTACAGATTTTTTCTTGTCATCATTCCTTATATAGTACAAGAATTTACATAGCATTCACATTATATTAGATATTATAAGTCATCTAGAGATGATTTAAGGTATATGGTTATAGGAAAATACTGTCTTAGTTACTTTCTCATTGCTGGGACAAAATACCTGACACCCACAAGTTAAAGGAAATGTTTTTTTTAGCTCACAGTTTGTAGAGGTTTCAGTCCATAGTCAGCTGGCACCAAGGCAGGGCAGCATGGTGGAAAGGCATCACAGAGGCGAAACAGTTCATGGCATGGCAGGCAGAAGACAGTGAGACTTCTTTCTTTCCCTTTTTATTCCATCCAGGCTAACAAACTCATTGGTTGGGGCCACCCATATCCAGGGTGGGTCTTCCTTATTCAGGAAATCTATCACCCATGCCCAGAACTGTGCTAAACCAATCGGTGGACTCATCCAGCATCACACCCATAATCCAGTATCACACCCCATAATCCAGTCCCTCCCAGAAGCCCCACCTAGAAACGCATGAGGCTTTGGGGAGTGCATTTAAATACAAGCTATAACAAATAGCATGCCATTCAGCTGGGCATGGTGGTGTACACGATAATCCCAGCACTCTGGAAGGTTGAGGCAGAAGAATTATAAATTCAAGCCCAGCCTGAACAATTTAGTGATTTAGTCAGATTGTTTTAAAATTTAAAGAAAAGAATTTTTAAAAGGTTGAAGACATAGCTCAGTGAAAATACCCTGGGTTCAATCCCCAGTACCATAAAAACAAACAAAAATCCCCAAAACAAATAAACAAAAAAAACCCCTATGCCATTTCATATAAGGGCCTTCCTCAGATTTTGGCCTCTTCTGGGGTCCTGAGCAGTACCCCTTCAATACTGAGAGGCAGCTGCATTTTAGAGGAAAGAAAGGGAATAGAGTGTACGATTTTAAGTAATGTGGGTCAGAGCAAGGATATTAGATCACTAGGGCTGCTGTAAAAAAGTCCCACAAACTAGATGGCTTAAACAACAGAAATGTATTGTGTCACAGAAGTCCAAAATCAAGATGCAGCAGGGCTTGTTCCTTCTGAAGACTGATGGAGCATGTTCTCCGAGCTCCGTGATGCTGCCCAAGGACGACAAGAAGAAGAATGATGCTGGAGAACATCATTCTTTCGTTGGCCACGCAAGACAGACTCAAGCCAGGCCAAAAAGAAGTAGTGGTCCAAAGGCAAAGTTCGGGACAAGCTCAACAACCTGGTCTTGTTTGATAAAGCTACTTAAAACAAACTCTGTAAGGAAGTTCCCAACTGTAAACTTACAACCCAGCTGTGGTCTCCAGGAGACTGAAGATTCAGGGTTCACGGCCAGGGCAGCCCTTCAGGAGCTCCTTGGTAAAGGATTCATCAAGCTGATTCCAAAGCCCAGAACTCCCGTTATTTATACCAGAAATATCAAGGATGGAGATGCCCCAGCTGCTGGTGAAGACGCATGAGCAGGTTCAACCTGTTGTACATTTGGAAAAATAAACTTTATTATTAAATTTTAAAAAGCTGAGCATGGTGGTTCATGCCTGTAATCCCATGACTGGGGAGGCTGAGGCAGGAGGATTGCCATGAGTCCGAGCCCAGCCTGAACTATATGTCTAGTAAGACTCTATCTCAAAAAAATAAACAAAACAAAAGACTGATAGAGAATTGGTTCCATGTCTCTCTGCCGCTTCAGGTAGCCTCAGGCTTTCCTTGCTTACAGATGACAGCATGTCTTTACATTCTTTCGTCCATGCTGTGTCTGCATCCAAACACCCCTTTCTGTGAGCACGCCAGTCAGATTGGACTAGTGTCTCTCCTTTCAGCCCCATTTTCACTTGGTGACCTGCAAAGACTCTATCTCCAAACAGGGTCGCATTCCCAGGTAGTAGAGGTTAAACACTCAAAATATCTTCTTGAAGGGCCGTAATTTAACCCATAACAGAAGGCTTGACTGTGAAGACAGCATTTCAGCAAAAGCCTCCTGGTGGAGTAAGAGGTGGGCCACACCGAGAGCTCTTACAAGGCTTGACAGCAGAGGAAACAGCAAGTGCAAAGGCCCTGCTTCTGCCCCCCAAACAACATTTTGGTCAGTTAAGATCGAGAAGGAATAACTTCTCATGTTCTATAGCATGGTAGTGTAGCTACAACTGACAATAATTAATAGCATATTTCAAAATAACTAGTAGGGGACTTTTTTCAGTACTGGGGTTTGAACCAAGGGCCTTCTCACTGAGCTACATCCCCAGCCCTGTTATTATTCTTTTATTTTGTTACAGAGTCTCACTAAAATACTAAGTTGCCCAGGCCAGGCCCGAAATTTCTAAACTCCTGCCTCAGCTTCCCAGAGTGCTGGGATCACGGGTGTATACCACCATGCCCAGCCAGAAAATTTTTGAATGTTCCCAACGCAAAGAAATGATAAATGTTTGAGATGATGGATATGCCAATCACCCCGAACTGATCCTTACACATTGTATTATATGCAGTGAAGTATGACAAAACATGCCATAAACATGTACATTTATTGTGTGTCAAGTGAAAAAAAAAGTTAGAGGGAGATCAAGGAGAGAGTCAAAACAGAATGATGCATTAGGTTCAGAAATGAACCCCTGCCTCCCAGACATTTCAAAATGAGTTCACTCTTTGGAGCACCCCAGAACTCGTGGTCAATCTATGGAAAATACTGAAGGTGCTTACATTTCCTGACAGTACAATGTTAGGTCATGGGAAGCAAGGAGTGAGCTCCCTACCTTCCTGCATCCTCACAGTGGCCAGCAAATGTTTGTGGGTGATGCCAAAGGTACATTTGCCAGCACCCTTCCTCATCTCCACTCTAACGAATAGCTTGTACACAGAAGAACAGAAAAAGCTCACTGGACAAAGGGGAGTTTATCTGGAAGCTAAATAAGGTGACAAAGACAATGGAATTGAGTTTATCAGTAAAGGTGCCTTTAGAAGTTTGTCATCTATTGTATACTCTGGTCATGGTCATCCCAGTAATGTAACTGTCAGCTAATTGAAGGAGGTGATTGGTAGCATTAAGGCAATTTTTTTATAGGGTTGTTTTTTTGTTTTTTTGTTTTTTTGTTTTTTTTGGTGGGAGCAGTGCTGGGGATCAAACTCAGAGCCTTATGCTCGCTAGGCAAGAGCTCTACCACTGAGCTAAATCCCCAACCCCAACTTTTTTAGTTTTTAAAAAACCCTACCTGCTGATGAAAACAAGAGAATACATAATAAATTTCTGTAATTAAAATTTAGATTAAGAAAAGCTAACTTTAATAGAAACCTGTCAGCCACCAATCCATCCCAGCATCACAAAATGACCAGAAGAATATTGAAGTTGCTCTGTGTTTGGGGCTGGGGGTGTAGCTCAGTGGTAGGCATATGCAGGAGGCTCTGTGTTTGCTCCCCAGCACTATAAAAAGACCAAAAAAAAAAAAAAAAGCTTCTCTGTGATTTATCTCATTTTAACTCACATCAGGAGTGAAATCAGCATTCTTTTGACTTCCACTGAATCATCCCTGACCTGTCTGGCTTCACTTATCTCCAACTTGGAATGCTCTCTCCAGCCGTCAGCCATCACCCCCACCGGAGGCCTCCAGCCCTCATCATCCTCCGCAGGCCCCAGATAACAATCCTTTCTATACAGGCTTTGTTCCCACCGTGTTTGAAATGCTTCAGAGTAAACACTCACCTCTCACCAGGACAAAGTCCCTTCCTTACATTCCCTTCGCCTTCCTCCCACATTCCACACTGCACTTGGGGCTGCAAGGCCCAGTGCCTTCTGCTTGTGACCTGTCAGCCCTGACTAGCCCTGGCTTGTTGTGAGACCGAGTACTTTGTTCCTTGTGGCTCTGGGCATCCTTACTCGCTGTCCCCTATCTGCAACAGTGTCCTTTGTGTCTCTCTAAAGCCTGTGCCATATCCAAATCCTTGGGTAAAGATTTTGGCCCTACAGCTATTTTCTGGTGACACTCACCCTTGGGTTCTGCCCCCTTGGCTGGGACAGACAGTGGCAAACCAGACTTAGAGTGCAGAGGAAGAAAAACCAGATTCACCCAGCTCCAGAGCCTTGTACTTTCTGGGGTTTTCAAAGTAGAAGTGTTTACTATGGCTTCCTTTCCAGGGCTTCCTTCTGTCCTCCAAAATGGAAGCCCTGGTGTATGTAAGGATTGGGCTGGCCCTAGGCCTGGTGGCTTGTTTCAGCAGGACTAGCAGGATGGGGAGGAGATAAGGGCAAACAAAAGGGCCTGTGTATGCCTGGCAAAGTCACCTTGAAACCCATAAACACTCAAGTCTGCTTCAAGTGATCAGAAGCCAAGCCTGGAGTGCCCTGTGCATTCATACTCCTTGGATGATCTGATCTTTTCTTTTCTTTTCCTTTCTTGTGTATGCATTTTGTTTTACGGTACTGAGAATTGAACGCAGGGCCTGCGCATGTGCGGCAAGCACTCTACCACTGAGTTACATCCCCAAACTTGCCCACTTTTCACACACACACAAACCACTATGGGGTGGGTTCTATCAGGTTCATTTTACAGGTGAGAAACTGAGGTTTTCAGTTATTAGTACAAAGTCTGTGCTCTTTTGTTAAAAAATATTATCATTTTTGTTATGAAGAGATAAGTAATATATATTCTTTTTAGAAAATTTTGGAAAGATAAAATATAAAATCACCCATAATTCCACCATCTAGACAAAGCAACCATTAACATTTCAATACACTTTTTTCCAGTCTAGGTTGTATTATTCAGTGGCCTACATTTTGTTGTTGCTTTTGTTTGTTTTTAAATCATTCTTATTTTAGATGGTTTCTAAAGCTTTGGTGTCTCAGCAAAATTGAGAGGATGCTCCAGAGAATTCCCATATGTTCCCTGCCCCTATACTGGCATAGCCTCCCCTATTATCAACATCCCACACTAGAGAGGTACATCCGTTACTATTAATCAGTGTTGATACATCCTTATCATCTGGCATCCATAATTTACATTAGAGTCCACTCTTTATATTGTACTTTTTATGGGTTTGGATAAATGTTTAATGACATGTGTCCACCCTTACAGTATTACCTCGTCACATAAACTTTAGAATCAGTTCATTAACATCCAAAAAATAACCTGCTGGAATTTTTACTGGGATTGCATTGACTCTATAGATCAACTTGAGAAGAACTGGCCTCTTGAGATCGTTGAGTTTTCCTATCTGTTAACATAGAATATCTCTCCATTTGTTAAATTTTTCCATGATTGTTTTCATTGGAGTTTGTAGTTTTCTTCATACTGCTCTTGTACATATTACATTAGATTTATAAACACATTTTGTTAGATTTATACTTAAGTATTTAATTTTTTGTGATATTAATATAAATGGTATTATTTTTTATTTCAGATTCTACTTATTCAATACTGATATATAGGAAAATTATATATACATATAATTTTTTCATGGGTATCTTGGTATGTTGCCCAGTCTGGCAATGAGCTCTCAGATTCAAGCAAGGAGCTACTCAACCTCCCAAGTAGCTGTGACCCCAGACATGTACTCCCACACCCAGATCACTTGTATGTTAACTAGGTTTCCTGCAATCTTGATCTAATCACTTATTAATTCCAGGAGTTTCTTTGTTAATTCTTTTGAACTTTCCATCTGCAAATAAAGACAGTTTTATCTCTTTCCTCACAATCATATAGTTCTTATTTTCATTTCTTGTCTCAGTACATTAGCTAGTGTTCCTGATCTTAAATGGGAAAGTTTTTAGTTTCTCATCATTAAGCATGATGTTATCTGTAGTTTTTTGGGGGTAGATAACCTCTATCAAGTTTAGTAAGTTCCTCCTCTATTGTTAGTTTGCTGAGGGTTTTTGAAATGGCCGTGTTGGATTTTTTCAGATGCTTTTTCTGTATCAATTGACATGATCATGTGATTTCCTTCTTTATCCTATAGACACGATAAGTTATAGTGATAACTTCTCAATGTTAAATCAGCTTTATGTGTGTGAAATACATCTTACTTGATGTGGTATATAATTATTTTATATATTGTTGGATTTAATCATCTGATTTTTTAAGGATTTTGCACTATATTCATTAGAAATATGGGTGAGTAATTTATTATCTTCTAAATGTCTTTGTCTAGTTTTAGTATTAGCATATTGTAACATCACAGAATAAAATAAGAGGTACCCCCCTCTGTTTCTATCTCCTGAATGAGGTGGTATAAAATTGATATAATTCTTCCTTAAATGTTTGGTAGAATTTACCAGCTAACCTACTTGGGCCTGGTGCTTTCTATTTTTGAAGATTACTAATTATTTCTTTATATATTCCTATATTCTTTATTACTCAATTTCCTTAATAAATAGAGATTTTTTTTGATCAAACTCAGAGCCTTGTGCTTGTAAGACAAGCACTCTAACCACTAAATCCCCAGCCCCTAGATACAGATCTTTAAACTATACGTTTCTTCTTCTTTGCGTTTTGGCAGATGTTTATTTCAAGGAATCAGTCCATTTCATCTAGGTTATTAAGCTTGTGGGCATGGAGTTGTTCAGAGTATTTCTTTATTATGCTTGTAATGTCTGTAGGATCTGTAATGATACCCTCTGTAATTTCTCGTATTAGTATTTTTTGTCTTCTCTCTCTCTCTTTTTTTTTTTTTGCTCAAAGAACTATCTTCTGGTTTTGTTGATTTTCTCTATTGATTCCATTTTCAATTTCTTTGATTTCTGCTCCAATTTTTATTTCTTTTCTTCTGCTTACTTTGTACTTAATTTTCACCTCTTTTTCTAGCTCTGTAGCATAGAAGTTTAATTGTTGATTTTAGATCTTTCTTCTTTTAAAATATATGCTTTCAATGCTATGAATTTTCCTCTAAGTATTGCTTTGGATGCATCTCACAAATTTTGGTGAGTTGTATTTTCATTTTCACTTTGCTTAAAATATTTAAAGATTCCTCTCAAGATTGCTTCTTCGAACCATTTTTATTTAGAAGTGTGCTGCCCTATCTCAAATTATTTGGGGATTTTTCAACCTATATTTCTGTTACTGATTTCTATTTTAATTCTATTTTTATCTGAAAACATTGTATAATTTCTATTCTTTTAAATTTATTGACCTGTATCCATGGCTCAGGATGTGATACATCCTTTTGAATGTCCCATGTGAACTTGAGAAGAATGTGTATTCTGTTGCTGGATGAAGTTTTCTATAGAAATCAGTCATATCCTGTCTTAGTTACTTTTCTCATTGCTAAGACAAAATACCCGACACCCAAAGTTAAAGGAGGAAAGGTTTATTTGTCTCACAGGTTTGTAGAGGTTTCAGTAGTCAGCTGGCTCCAAGGCAGGGTGGCATGGCAGAGGGGCACCTCGGAGGAGAAATAGTCCATGGGAAGCAGGCAGGTGAGAGCACATTAGCTCTCTTTCTGTCCCTTATATTTTAGGCAGGCTTCCTCCCCTAGGGCAGGTGTAGCACTCACACCCTTAATCCCAGCCAGAAGTATGCCAAATCAATCAGTGGACTGATTTAGTAATCACACACCCCTGATCCCGGCACCACACACTAGATCCAGCCGCCTTTGAAAAGCACCCCCACCCAGTGACTGCATGAGGCTTTGGGGGGATATCTAGACACAAGCCATAACATATCCAGCAGATTGATGGTGATGCTGAGTTCGTTTATGCCTTTACCAATTTTCTGCTTGTAGAATCTGTCCATTTCTGATAAGGGGTGTTGAAGTCTTCAATGATAATAGTAGATTCATCTATTCCTCGTTGTAGTTTAATCAGTTTTGTTTCAAAATTTTGACACTCTTTCGTTAATTCTTCTAAGTAACTGCTTAAATCTAAGTTTCTGTTATATTACACAGTTTTGTATTTTGCTTTTTTCTCACTAAAAATACAATTGTTTTCATGAACACAGGCTCTTTTCACTCCAAGCACCCAATATTTCTTTATGAGTCAGACCAATTTCTGATTGTTCGAGTACTGCTCTAGAAAGACATCATTTGTGTGCTCAGAGGCACGGTAGGATATGGCGTAGGACGCAGGAGGTAAATAGGTTGAGAGGGGGCTCTTGACAGCTGGCAGCCATCATCACCAAGAGCAATAGTAGAAGAGCATGTACAAGAATTACCAGCAGCTCGTGTCCACATGATCAGATCTGTTTGCTCACTCTTCCCAACAAATCATGGAAGGCCACGTCTGGTGAAAAGGAAAAACCTTTACTGTACCCAAAGCCATCTCTGAGGAGATGGAAGAGCCTTGTGTTGTCACAAATCACCATCTCCTGTGTCCAGGTATGTACGGGCCTTTTATAGTAAGGAACAGAGGGAGAAGGAATACAGTGAGACGGTAGACAACTCTAGGCTTGCTTCATCCCTCCCAGCCATCTTCTGCTCCCTCCCCTCACCGCAGAAATGAAACTGGGCCCCTACATGCTGGTGCCAGCATCTGCATATTCTGTTCATTCATCCGGACTGAGAGGAAGAGGGGGTGATGGTTTACCCCATAGGCCCAAGAAAGTTTGGAAAAACCCCTTGTCTCTAAAGAAAAAGAAAACTTAACTTTTAGAGCTCCATTTTACCCTGCTGGCTACAAAAGTTTCAGTTGAGTTTGGGTAACAAATAGGTCAGCATCAACATAGCCTGGACCAGTAGTGCACCTTTCATCTGAACACCTGACTGTTAGAACAGAGTTAGGACCAGGATCCAAGGAAGTTTGAGTGCTTCTTGAGAGTGGAGCCAAGTTATGGGCAACGGGAAAGCCAAGGTTCAGCCCATTCAGAGTACACATCAGGATCAACCCCATGCTCCCAGGCTGTGTCCAGCAGGTCTGTGGGATGGTGTCGCTAGTTTCATTCTGAAACTCGGAGACTTTGCTTCTCTGTGCCTTAACTTTCTCGTGTGCTGCCCTTGAGTTGTTCCGTGAGTGGCTCAGCTGCACAAACCCTCTTTGGTAATTGGCTCTGAGAACTACTTCAATTACTGGCCCACTCTGTTTGCCCTGTCATGGACCGATAATTCCCCTGTCCTTTGGAACACAGCTTAAACATCAAATCAATGCTTACTGAATGAGCAAATGTATGGGTGGGGAAATGTAAATGAGTGAAGAAGAAATAAATCAATGTAGAAGGACCCTCCCTGAGGAAATGCTTGAAAGAATTGAAAGTCAAGATGAAGCTTGAGTTGTGATATTTCTAGCAGTCAACAAATTCACAGAAATTGATGGAAATAAAAGAATCGAAATCCTTAATAATACAAAAGATAGAGACAGGATTGCTAGGGAAGTGATGGAAGGCCAAAAGTTAAATAGCCCCATTGTTTAAGGAGCAATGTAGCCCCCAAAGACAGTTTAACTAATTTCATTAATGTCTTTAATGGTTAATTTTCTAGTTAATAATTGATATGTCATAGCAGAGAACAAGAAAACAGAAATGTCAGTTATTTCAAAATTTTTTATTCTTCTTGGGTTTTTTTTTTGGGGGGGTGCTGCTGAGGATCAAACTCAGGGCCTTGTGCTTGCTAGATAAGTGCTCTACCACTTCACCTAAATCCCCAACCCCTTTTTTATTCTTCTATATGTCTGGATCTTAGCAATAGTTAACAGCCACTCTGGACACATTTTTAATCTTCTGAAGAAGTTAATAAATTCAAATAAAATCAGTTTAAATAAAATCATAAAAGTTGAGGGAAGTCAAGAAGGTATATTGCCTGCCCAAAGCATCTAGTCCAAGTCCTCATTTAGGATTTGAGACTCTCAGGACCAGGCTGCCATAGAACAGTCATCCCACACAGAAAAGGGAGCCTAGCTTAACGGGAGGAGTGCTAGAGATTTTCGCTTTATCATTTCCTCCTTGAGTACAACAGAAAAATCCACTTAGCTGGTATTCTGGAACACCGCCAACTCTTCTTGCCCTATCTGACTGTAAAATTAAATGAGAGATCATAAATAATGGACTAGTCCAAAAATACACTTGGGGAATCCTGTCAGATAGAACCTCTGACGTCAATGACTTCTGCATGGCCTCTGATATTTAGTCCAAACAATGAGAAGAAGGATCACAAGTCACAGTCTTGGTTCTGCTAGATAGAACTAGGTGGAGGAAGTGAAGCTCAGAGCAGGCTCAGCAGAGCTTGGGTAGCCCTGGTCAGTTGCCCACTACCGTGTACTAAATTCCTCCATTCGATCTCATGGCTTTGTGGGTCAGGAGTTTGGGACACTTCAACCAGACAATTTTTCTGCCCTTTATGAAACCAGCTGAACTCAGGCAATGGGGCTCAGCTGGATGGTCCTCTTCTGGATGGTCCAGCATGGTTCTGCTCATGTGCCTGAGCCTCTGCAGGCTCTCTACAGCATAGCAGCTTCAGGGCAGTTGGGCTTCAACTTCTTTCTTTTTCTTTCAGTACTTGATTGTAGTACACAATGATTATATTCATTGTG